>VDFB02279635.1:0-21922 GCA_007258455.2 Sequoia sempervirens | reverse complement strand
AATCATAAAACGTCCTGAAGAAAACCAAACAAAACAGTCGACCACGCAAGGCACACAAGTGCACTGTCATCTCTAGTCCAAGTCAATCAAGTCAATAAGTCCATGTCATTGTCCGAACTACGTTGTCTCTGCGCATTTGCTACGTAGGCAAGACTCATACTTGAGTCCCCGAGACATTAGGTCAGTCCTATTAGGTTGTCAAAATAAATCATGGCGTAATCTTCGTTCATCAAGACAACGTCATTGGTCGTGTCGAACTACGAGGTCTCTGAGTGCATGACGTAGGCAAGGCCATCTATCGATGAGCCCCCGAGGCCGCACTAGGTCAGTCCAGTAGGGTTCGTGACACTAAAATGGCACACACGTCAAAAATCTTCAATCAATCTTCAGATAAGAAAACTCCTGAAACAAAGTAAAGCAATCCTTTACTCAACATGACACTCGCATCATGACAATATCAGCATCTAATCAAACACAAGTCAACCTCGGTCACAACAAGTCAACCTCAGTCAAACATAAGTCAAAGCAAGTCAAATCATTATAACCGGTCAAACTGTCAAATTTCGGTTAGTCTTCAGATGAGTCCTTCTGAAAGATAACCCCTGTCATTTACGCCTTAGGATGTGTCCTTCCTAGGCGTCGTCATCGCCATTTCGGCCTTTCGAGCGATCCTCTTGACATCTAAGGATCACTCTTCCTGACATTAGCATTCTTCAGATGCGTCCTTCTGAAGAACCAACTCTGTCCTTTATGCTTTAGGATGTGTCCTTCCTAAGCATCGTCATTATTTTGAGGGCTCCCTTACGACCATTAGGGATCAAATCCTCCCGACATTCGGCATCATTCAGGATGTGTCCTTCCTGAATTCACCAAGTCTCGACATTTTCAAGGTCATCGAAACTTTAAACACTCGGACATCTTGACATCGTCAAACATGATACCTTGGCATCAGAACAATGGCTATCCAGATGCACTTGACAAACACTTGGCAACTGTCTTTTCATCTCTTATCATGTTATTAGTTTTTCAGCGAGATCCCACTAAGCAGGATTTAGAGAAGCAGCGATGTAGCATGACAATTGACACGCATGACTACTAGCTTCTCAATGAGATCCTGATCTTGGGATTTAGAAAAGCAACGACATATCATGATAGAGACTTTATTTTTGTAATTTGGCAATCATGTCACTAGTTTCTCAAGGATGTCCTGGAAACAGGATTTAGAGAAGCAACGACGTTTCATGATCTGTCATTTGTCTTTTTCTTCTTGTGGTTGATGATGACAACAAGACGGGGGCAAGCACGCTCATAGTATGAGTCATACTCATCCTTGTCTGTGACTGTTTTGTCTTGGGTAATGGTACGGCCTTGCACACCTGGATCTACGTCATATCTTGGTGTTTGTTGACCATTACAACAAGTTTGCCCAATGATGATTAAAGAGCAACGAATATTAAAAGTCCTATAGTAAGGTTTTGAAGGATTTGTATCTTCTCATAGGTCTCATATCTTCTCCTCTTTGGTCTGGTCATCTTCTCTCGTCAGTCCCACCATCTTCTCTCGTCCATCCTGCGATGATATCCTGTGTCATTCAAAAAACAAACGTAAGTGCATACATGATATATCCATTGCATTAAGTCCATACATACATATCCATGGCATTAATAGCATCATACATGGCATTACATCATATACATAATCACAAACATGGCATTAACATAATCATCATCATTGCATCTTTTACATAAAGGTATCATGCACATCATTAACATAAGCATATGAATAGCGCATCATCATGGCATCAACAAACAAATCACCACATAGACATCATAATACATAAATGGCATCATAAATTAAGCATCATATATCATACGCACATAATGCATAGAACATCACATAACACATATAGGTCGCATCAAAACTGCATCATCATATAAATCTCATCTCAAAAATATGCCATGTCACAGGATAGAGTCAATGGATATCCCAAAAATGGAGCTCGCAGGCTCAACAATAAACATAATGTGTCCAAATACAAATATGCCCCTAGGGTAGGCTCTCATCATCCCCTCGGGGTGAAGAATGTGGTGGTGGCCGAGGCCCTGTCACTGGCTCTGAAACAATGGACGGTCCTGTAGTACCCTGTGGCTGTGAGGATGAGGGAACTGCGAATGAGGGCATCATCTCAACAGTAGTAAACACCTGTGAGGTCACTGCTGCTGGACTCTGAAAAGCGGTAGGATCTGTCACTGGTGGCTGACCCTGCACTGACCTCTGAGCTGAACCGATAGAACCCTGACTGTGTCCTGAATGGTGACTCGAAGTATGCCTGCGGGAGTGATGTGATCTGTGGCCTGATGTGTGTCCTGTGGAAGTCGACCCTCCGACACTGCTGTGGCTCCTGGTACCACTGCCACTACCCGACCGGTGTCCACTGCCTGTCCTCGTCTGTGATCGAGACAGGGTAGGATCTCGCTGCTCTGGTGGCACTGCCTGCTCATATAAAGTCCTGTACTGACCTAGCCTCGTGCTCACCCTGGCCAACTCCCGAGCCATGTCCCCTATGGGTCCTGAACATAGGGCCGCGAACTCTGTGCACCATCGCGCTGAATCCTGCTCGCGGATCACTGCCTGATCCCGCTCCACACGGGCTACCTCTAATGCTGACTGTAGAGATCTCACCTGTGCCTGGCTGGCATCTAACCTCTGCTGCAGATCGGCCACTCGCTGATCAACCGTCGCATCCGGTGGCAACTCTGAGGATGGTATCTCCTCCTCACCCTCCACCATCTGCCATCTGAGGACTCTCTCTGCCTCACCTATGGCCTCATCCTCATCATCATCATCCTCATCCTCCTCTCCTGCCACCTCCGTCTCCTGTCTCTCCACCTCCGTCTCCTGTCTCTCCACCTCCGCCTCCTGTCTCTCCCCCTCCGCCTCCTGTCTCTCCCCCTCCGCCTCCTCCTCCCCTGCCACATCCACCTCTGGGGCCCTGACATCCTCCTCCTGTCTCTCCCCCTCCGCCTCCTCCCATCCCCCCACCTCTGGCTCCCCCTCCTGTCTCCCCTCACCCTCTATCTCCTGTCTGGGCTGCTCCTCCATATCCCCCTCCTCACCAACCTCGGGGATAGCATCTAATGCTACCCTCGCCATGCGCTGTCGCACCCTGCGACCTGGTACCTGTTCGTCCCGCCGTCGCCTCCTGCCATCTCCTCCGTCATCTCCACCTCGACCTCCGTCTCCACCACGGCCCCCATCTCCACCTCGACCTCCATCATCACCCCGACCTCCGTCTCCACCTCGTCCTCCATCATCACCCCTGCCTCCGTCCCTCCCTCCATCACCACCCCTCCCTCCATCTCCATCCCTGCCCCTGCCTCTACCTCTGCCTCTGCCCCCATCTCTGCCTCTGGCCCCCCGTCTGGCTCGCGGTACTCGTGGAATCACTGACCGCCTGTCAACTGGTGCTGGCCCGTCAGGATCTGTCAATGGTACAGGTCGGCGTGCATGCCACCATAGATCATAGGCTGGTGTGGTACCTGGATCTGCTGCCCCACCTCTCCAACCCCAGGCCTGGGCTACTAACCCGTCAATCTGCTGTGTCGCGAAGGCCACTGGGATGGCCGGCCCCCAGGCATACTCTCTAGACGATCGTGCATACTCTGCCGTCCCCATGGGTACATCCTGCTGCTCCCCGAACTGTCTCAGTACACGCTATGGCAGGTACATCTCAATAATCAGCGACGTCTGTACTGTCCTGCCAATCAGGTATCGATACTGCCTGCAAAAACTGAGATGCTCGTCCTCATCATCCCATACCTCACAATCCCTGTAGGGTCTCCAGATGAAGGTCACCATGGTATCAATCCGATGCCGCCACCACCCTGTCTCACCCATGCGGGTCTGCTGTAATGCGCCGGCATAGTAGTAGGAGTAAGGCATCCCCGCGGCCAGCTGTGGTCTTTCGATAGGAGGGCGAAATATGGCAATACGCTCCCATGCCCAGATCATCATCAGTGTGGTCCCACAGGAGATACTCTCTCCTCTCCTGTACACAACGTCATGCAGCTGATGATAAAGTGTCCCCAGCAAACAAGGACCCCATGCATAAACTGTCCTCTCTCGTCGCATGCCGACCATGACATCCCCCCAGCCAATCGGAAATCCGTGTCCTCGTCGGTCTGGAACCAAGATGCCACCAATCAGAGTCGCCAAGAATGCATCAAAGCGACTGTAATGCTCCGCCAGGAAATCCCAATGGATCTCGTAACCCTCAATGCCGAGTCCGGCACCCTGATCCTGGTAGTACGCCCGGAAGGTCTGCTCGCCATGACGGGGATCGTACACGATCCGCTCCCCTCGAATCGGAATCCGGAGAATACGGTAGACGTCCTCCAAAGTAATCGCAGCCTCACCTGTCGGCAGGTGAAAGGAACAGGTCTCTGAATGCCATCTCTCGCACAGCGCCGTCAGTAAACCCCTGTTCGCCCGAATGGCGGGCATGAATGCAACATGGAATAGGCCGAGTCTCATCAGTCGTCGCCGCTCTCGCGGGCCTAGCTGATCGCCAAACCGAAAGGTCCTCGGTCTGCTCTCCCTCGTGTAAATAGGGGCAAGCTGCCTCTGCAAACAGACGAACATGGCATCAGCACCTTTTTTGGAAAACTGTGATCATAACGGAAAATAACTTAGGGCATGAAAGCATTAGAACAGGTTAAAGTAAAGAAAACAGGCAAATGCGTCGCAAAAATGTAATTGCGTGCAAAAATGCAATTGCGTCGCAAAAATGCAATTACGTCGCAAATACACAAATGCGTCGTTCGAAAAATCAAATGCGTCTGAACCAGTCAAGTGCGTCGGTTAATTACACTTGCGTCGCGAATAAGGCGTTTGCGTCGCCACCAAGCGAATGCGGCGCGGAATTTCACTTGCGGCATTGAAATAAGCAGTTGCGTTGCAACATAGCAATTGCGGCTTTCAAGCGGTCAATTGCGATTCGGTTAGGCACTTGCGTCGCACCAAAAATCGAATGCGGTGCAAACCGCCGGTGCGGCTTGTTTGTTCTATGCACTTGCGTCGCGACGCATCAAATGCAGCGAAGGCGAAGTCACTTGCGGCTTACGCGAACGCATATGCGTCGCGGCGCATCCGTTGACTAACCTAGAAAGCATCAAAAAGCACGTAAATCGAGAAAATGACAAAGCAAGTTTAGGGTACATACCGCCGGTCCTGAGCCCTCTGGCCGTCGGAAGGTCCTCACAATCTCTCCGCGGTGCTCTGTCACTGGAATAACCATCGTAGCTGCTGTGTCTTTCGCTCTGAGCTCTCAGGATTTGCAAGGTGAATAGTGAAAGTGAATTGAGTTTTACCCCTTTGACCATCTATTTATAGGGTGAAAGTGACATTTCTTAACTGCAGTTAATACTGGAGGCTCATTTCCGCGCCTTTGACCTCTCCGTAGGTTGCTTTAAACATGTCAGAATTTGGAACCGACTGCGCCGCTATTTTTCTGACCACCAAATTAATTTATCGGGACCTTTTGCAAATTTTTCTGGCACCGACCCAAAATTTGAAAATTTCCCGAGGGGGCAAGAATACTCCGTACCTTCACTGGGGCATACTTTGACTTAATTTTCTTTGTCACAATACGACAAGCGACATTATGACAAAGAGGGGCAAAATGTAGACACCTAAAAATGACCTAGGCCTGCAAGCTTCATTTTTACCACTTTCGTCCTAGCATAATTAAGCTATTTAATTATGTCCTTGGTCCACATTCGACTATTGATTAAATAATTCATAATTATTTAATTAATTCATGTCATTTGTTCCTCCTTGATTATTAAATAAATAAATATTATTTATTTATTTAATACATCACTAATTATCTAAAATCTTCTTTTGATTAAATAAATTTCATAATTTATTTAATTTCCCTTTACCATTTATGTCTTCTTGATTAATTAAATAAATTTCATTTATTTAATTACGTCACTAATTAAGTCCCCTTCTTCTAAAAAAATTAAATAAATTCTTATTTATTTAATTCTGTCCATTTTCCACTATAATTAAATAATTTATTTAATTATTTGGATATTCATTAGCTTTTTCTCCCATTTAAATTAAATAAATGTGATTTATTTAATTTAGCCATTCTCTTGAATTTTGAATTAAAATCATTATTTAATTTCAAAATTATTCTTTTATCACATTCCTCCATAATTAAATAATATCTTTATTATTTAATTACTTGCTAGTTACCTGGGGTAAATAAATCTTATTATTTAATTTTCTCCAGCAACCTCTTTGTCCGTGCCGGCATTATCTTCCAATTTAATTCTTGACTTTTGACTTCTCATTTATTTTCGACCGTTGATTGAATTATTTCATAATTCAATCTCCACCCTTCATCCTTACCTGTTGCCCTAATTTTGACCTAACCCTAATGCACACAGCAATATTCAATCTTAAGCATTGATCTTAGGGTTCCTGTCATCTTTTCATCCTGGCCACACGTTCAAAATTGCAATTTTTATAAAAGGGCAATTTTGACCTCATTTGTCTCTCTCTCAGTCTTTAGCTCTCATAGTTCATTTTGACTTCTTGCATTCTAGTTTATGTCAATTTGCTGTCAACTTAGGTCATAGTCATTAACAGTCATAGCCATTTTAGCTCATTGTAGGGTTATTTATATTTTCTGCAAATCCTTCAACACTTGCATAGGGCTTAGTCTTTGGTCATAGTTGCTCATAAATCTGAGGGCATTGTTTGTTTATCTGCAAGCTAGGAGGTGTAACAGAGGTTAATCATGGAAGGTGCAGACATAGGGTAACACTATCCCTTTTGTCTTCACCTCATTTCCATTGTACTTTGTTATTTTCATAGGATTTCCTGTTATTGTGCTAACCCACTTTAATAAATAATTTTAGGAGATTTCCCTTGATTACAGGTATGATGGGTTGTTTGCAGATTTGGCGTGTGATAAATTTTGAAAAAATAGGGTTTCTTGGTTGTGCGTTCAAATGGGGATTTTGAAATTAGGTTTTGAATTAAATAAAAGTTGATTGGTGTATAAGTTTTTAAAGAAAAACTTATGTACATATAAAGTTGAAACTAAACCTAGTGGTTTAACCGCCCCCTTCATAAATCTTATAAATGGGTCTTGAAATATTAAATATTAAAAGAAAATCTTCCACTTTAAAGTTTGAAAATTTAAATTGATTTAATTGTGGGGTGGGGTCCACCAAATTTTCCCTATAGTCATATTGGAGTAGTTTTATTCCAAGAGGCATAACTTTCACTCACGATGTTGGTTTTTTGACTTCTTGTATTCGTTGGAAAGGTGACTCACAACTCTACACTACGTGTTAGAAATATTTCCATATTTTGTAGTTTTGATAGAGTTTTTTGAGAGGTGATATTGGGTGCATTTGGAGTCAAATTTTGGACTTCGAATAGTCTATGAAATGCTTGTTCAGAGCACTACATAGTGGATCAGGCTTGGAGTTATTTTTCCATGCTTTTTTTTCTTTTTTTCTCACCTAAGCTAATTATGGGTCTTTTTGACTATGGAGATATTATGAGCTTATGGATAATTGGATTTTGGTGATTTAATTTTGGATTCATTGTATGCTTAGTTTTACATCTCAAATTATTCTCTCATTTGACATGGTTGTTAGTATATGGTTGGATTTGTATGTTGCATTGTTGTATCTACAAGTTGTGCAATGTTGTAGATGGTCTATACATACATGTTACATTTATGACTTGGACATGGGTTGTCTCTTCCCATTGATATTTTAGTGTTGATGCATGTTCAATTTTGGTTGCCTAGTTTAGTCACTTGGTTTTCTGGTTTTGATGTCATGTTGAGGAGGTGAAATGGTATTACCAGGTACAATCATGTTATTTTAGTGTTGATGCATGTTCAGTGTTGGTGGCTTGGTTTATCACTTGGTTTTCTAGTTCTTGATGTCATTACAAGCCTTAGTGGATGATCCTTGTGAGATGAAATCCTCAAGGACCTCATCTAACATGTCAAGGTCATCACTACTAAAGGGATTGAAGGGTATGATAACTTGGAAAAAGAGATTTGACATGGTCAAATGACTATGCTTTTGTTAGAATTAGGTGTTCTGGACCATGCATAATGCTTATAATTTTTAATTTATTATCATGTGTGGTGCACCTAGGGGTACCTAGATGGACGTGCATCACTAGGAGTTATAATGTTGGGGCCTCTTTATGTTGTATGTAACATTGAGACATAATTGTAAAATGTAATTATTTAATATTGGGGAATAATAAAATATAATAGAGTACCCAATATTAAATGTGGGGTCACATGATATTGTAAGTTCATGGTTTTGGACACATGGTTTATGTAATAATGCTTGGTGGTTTTGTGGGAGCTTGTTTCTATAAAAGAAACCAGAAGGGTAGTTGTCTAGGGTTGCAGAGTTTTTTGCACATTAGCAAGTTGAGCTTGTGCATGTGTGAGGGTTTGAAACATGGCATAAGATGTGTGGATTCATGTTTGGTCACATGGAATGAATAGATAGCTTGTGCTTCATAAGTGTTCATGGAGTCTTTGAAGATGTATTGTAATGGTTTCTCATTGTTGAATAATACATGGACTGTAGTTGTTTTTGAAGGCTAGTTTTTTCCCTCTTGAAGGTTTTCCTAGGGTATATCTTGTGTCATCTTTTATGGGTATGTTGTCTATTCTCTTGCATGTTGATATTGAGTATTTATTTACATGTTTTTAGATTTGTGTTATGTGGAAATTGTCACTATATGGCTGCAAGCTTTCCCTACAAGTGGTATCAAAGCTTTGGTTGTGGATTGGATAACCCTAGGTTCCATGAGAAAATGAAAGACAATGGCAAGATATGAAGGTTTTGTAGGTGTTTTATTACTGATTTGAGGGTTTTGGGTTTGTTGGTATGATGGGTTGTTTGCAGATTTGGGGTGTGATAATTTTTGGAAAAATAGGGTTTCTTGGTTGTGCATTCAAATGGGGGTTTTGTGGGGGGAAAATTTACAAATGACCTCCTAGGAAAAAATGGACCTCGTGGTTGGATTTGTGTTGGCCAAGAGATGAATTTGATATATAATTTTCCCTATTTTGGTTACTAGAAAAATTACAATCTTTTTTTGTAAAAATCCCTATTTGTAGGCTGTACGGACGTCATTCTTTATTAAAAAAAATTAAAAATTAAAAAAATCTAAAATAAAAATTATAATCCTATTGTCATTTTTATCCTACAAAAATGAAAAAAAAATCAGAAATTAAAACCTGATGGAAATGGCTAAAAGAAATATTAAAAATCAAAGATTTTTTTTATTGGGGTGGTACGAGGTCTGCAAACCTCATATCCTCTACTCTGTGTAGCCCTGTCATGTTGGAGTATGCAGCCCATACCTTTAACTACCAATTTCTAATTCATGTTGGCCCTTTGAAATTATGTTTTGAATTAAATAAAAGTTGAATGGTGTATAAGTTTTTAAAGAAAATATTATGTATATAAAGTTGAAACTAAACCTAGTGCTTTAACCACCCCCTTCATAAATATTTTAAAAAGGTCTTGAAATATTAAATATTAAAAGATCATCTGCCACTTTAAATTTTGAACATTTAAATGGATTTAATTGCAGGGTGGGGTCCACCAAATTTTCCCTATAGTTAGATAGGAGTAGTTTTATTCTAAGAGGCATAAATTTTACTCATGATGTCAGTTTTTTGACTTCTTGGATTCATTGGAAAGGTGAATCAGAGCTCTACACTGTGGTCTTAGAAAATTTTCCATATTTTGTAGTTTTTATAGATTTTTTCAAGAGGTGATATTGGGTGCATACAAAGTCAAATTTTGGATTTCGAATAGTCGACGGAAAGATTGTTCAGAGCACTACATAGTGGATCAGGTTTGGAGTTATTTTCCCATGCTTTATTTTATTTTTTTCTCACCTAAGCTAATTATGGGTCTTTTTGACTATGGAGATATTATGAGCTTATGGATAATTGGATTTTGGTGATTTAATGTTGGATTAATTGTATGCTTAGTTGTACATCTCAAATTATTCTCTCATTTGACATGGTTATTAGTATATGGTTGGATTTGTATGTTGCATTGTTGTATCTACAAGTTGTGCAATGTTGTAGGTGGTTTATACTTACATGTTGCATTTATGACTTGGACATGGGTTGTCTCTACCATTGATATTTTAGTGTTGATGCATGTTCAGTTTTTGTGGCTTAGTTTAGTCACTTGGTTTGCTGGTTTTGATGTCATGTTGAGGAGGTGAGATGGTATTAGCAAGTACAATCATGAGATGAGACCTATGTTGTTGACTATGATTATGTAGATATGTGGACACAATTGGGTTGAGTTGTTGGTATATTTGGTAGTGATCATGGTGTCATGGATGTTTCTTGTGCATTAGAGACTTTGGCATGTCATGATAGTTTATGCAACTGAATTGTTGGTGGTGTTGGATTGGATCCTAATTCAGGTTGTGGTGGTGTATCTTGTTGGTTTGGGGAGATTGGTATCATAATGTCATGGATAGCTTGGTTACATGGTTCAGTAGGAGCTTGTGATAGTGATGGATGTGTAGTGATGAATATGATGGTTTGGTAGTGTATCTTCTTACTTTAGAGGATGGTTATCATGTTGTCATTGAGAGATTGGATTCATAGGTTTGGTGTGAGCTTATGATAGTGATGTGGTGTTATTTTTTGCATCATGATGCCATGGGATTGCTTGGTATCATGGTTAATTGGGAGTGTTTGGAAATAATGTGGATACATTGTTGATTATGGATGGTTGTCTTCAGTAGGGGTTGATTGGTGTCATCAATGAGCTCTTGGATTATGTGTGCTACAGTGAGAGTTCATTGACATCAGGTACTAGAGATGTTGAGGTATTGTTTATGACTTGTTGGTTTTTTGACTGGTGATCCTTGGTTATAGGATAGTTTTGTTATTATGTCATGGTATACTCTTGATTACTGGTTTAGAGTTGTGACATGGTACATGTTATGATGATTTGAGCATGTGATCTTTTTTTGAGAAGATGTGAGATCATGGTGTCATGTTTATGTTCCCAATTTTGTAGTTGAAGCTATGATTTTGATCTTGGTTGGTTATCTTTGCATTGAGTACTTTGATCATTTGCTTGGAGTTTAGCATTGATTGATTGGTTACAGGTGCTCATGGATACTTGGAGACATAGGTGAGGTTGGATTTCTCTTGTGATTAGAGAAATTTTCTTGAGATGGTTACTCTTGATGAGATTTTATCAAGAAGTCTGAGGAGCCTACACCATGGTTGGATGTGAGTTCAACATGCACCTATGAGGAGAGTGTTATTGGTTGAGTCATGATGACTTGGATATCCTGGAGGAGCATTCTCATTCCCTTCTCTTGGTCTACTTTGTGGTTCACTTGAGTTGTATTGCCCATTTTTCTTTCAGGTGCATTATGTTTATGATTTGTCTTCTCATGGATATGGGTCTTGATCCATGGGTATTTGGTTTTGGAGGGTTCATTTGAGGAGTGTTGGAATGTTTATCTCCTTGTACATGTTGGGTTTAGGAGATGGTTTATTGGGATGATTTCCTTGGTTTGGGAATGGTTACATTGAGTTTGATCTTCTTCTTTTGAAATGCTTACACCCATGATTAGTTACATGATACATATGTTATGTTTGATCTTGGTGATTGGCTGGTTGGATGTTTTTATGGATTTTGTTATGGGGTGTTGTGGAGATCATACTTGGCATAGTTGGCATTTAGAGGTGTGTGTAGGAGGACATGCTATAGGTGTTTGGTTTGTAGGTCTTACATATCATTGTGGATGTTCCTTGGTACTACATGTTTACATATTCTATGTGATGTTATTAGACTTGGTATGCCTTGATCACTTGTGATGGTGCCTTCTTTCTTGAATGTTAACAAAGTGATGCATTGAATGCAATCATTCTAGGTTTGCATTCATCAAGACATTGCCCATGTAGTGGAAGCTCCTAGATGTGTATGTCACTCTTTGACAAGTTCACACATGGAGTTTGTTATTGCAGTTTACAGGTGGATATGTGATGCAATGAGTTTACTATGTTATGTATACCTTGGAGGTATGGATAGTTGGACATGTTTCCTTTTGATGTGGGTGTCATTTCAGCTATGGTGATTCATTCTTGATAGCTACTGGTGCATATTCATTACCTTTTGGATTGAGTGTGTGTTTTGAGATATCAGATTGAGGCAAGTTTCTACTTCTTTGTGATAGTTAGTGTGACATCTCTTTGGATATGTTTTTATCTTAGTGCATTGGCATGGTGGATGATGAGAGCATTCATGGATGAGATGGTGGTCACCTTGGTTCTTGTTAAATGTATCTTAATGGAGCACATGGAGCACTTGGATTCCAAGATGGTACATGTTGCCTATGGAGTTTGTTATCTTGATGTTTGAGCTTACTTGTTACCCCATTATGCAATGTATACAAGAAGTGGGAAAATGATAGAATTAGGTATTGTAGACCTTGCATAATGCTTATAATGTTTAATTTATTATTATGTGTGTGGTGCACCTAGCGGTACCTAGATGGATGTGAATCACTAGGATTTATAATGTCAGGGCCACTTTATGTTGTATGTAACATTGGGACATAATTGTAAAGTGTAATTATTTAATATTGGTGAATAATAAAATATAATAAAGTACCCAATATTAAATGTGGGGTCAGATGATATTGTAAGTTCATGGTTTTGGGCACATGGTTTATGTAATACCACTTGGTGGTTTTGTGGGAGTTGTTGTGCATGTTTTGCACACACGCCTCATTCAGAATGAGGATCCTCTCTTCATGTTGCCTTGTCAGGTAGTTTTGTGTCATTGCCTCATTTTATGTCCCCTCAATTTTTTCTTCTAAAATGGTCAATGAGCCTCATAGTATCATTTCAAGTCAACCATGTTTCACCCCGCAAAATTTTCTAAGTCCTTTGGGTCCTTCGGGTCCACCCTACTATATTTCCTTGGTTGGATTTCCCTACTTGTTCAATTCACTTTTTCCTTCATTTTTGACTTTGGGGACAAGTTTCCTATGAATTTGGGATGTTTTTTTGGTGCCTATGTGAACTGCTAAGGTTTTGTTAGGTTTTGAGAAGTGAAAATTTCATTCCAGGACCCAAATCCTTTGTGGTTGTTTTGAACTTTCGCTGACCCTCAGGGACCCGACTCCTCTATGGCCATTTCCAGAGACTCCGTCCCTATGTGGTAATTTTAAATTCCCACCAGTTCTTGGTGACCCAGCCTCTAAGACCTGGCTCCTTCATGGCCGTTTTCTAGACTTTGTCTCCCCTTGGCCATTTTGACCTTCTACCGGCCCCCAGTGACCCAGCCTCTGGGACCTGGCTCCTTCGTGGCCATTTCTAGGACACTAACCCTCCTTGGCTGTTTTGACCTTCTGCTAGCCCCCGATGACCCAACCTTTGGGACTCGACTCCTCCATGGTTGTTTCCAAGGCTCCATCCCTCCTTGGTTGTTTTGACCTTTTATCGACCTCGGATGACCTGACCTCCAAGATTCAGCTCCTCTGTGGCCATTTTGACCTTTCGTTGGCCCCTGGTGACCCAGCCTCTGGGACTCAGCTCCTCTGTGGTCATTTTTGGGACTTTGTCCCTCCTTGGAAATTTTGACCTTCCACCGGCCCCTGGCAACCCAACCTTTAGGACCCGGCTCCTCTATGGCCATTTCTGGGACTCCATCCCTCCTTAATTGTTTTGACCTTCCACCAGCCCCCGGCAACCCGACATCCAAGACCTGGCCCCTCCGTGGCTGTTTCTAGGACTCTATCCCTCGTTGGCCATTTTGACCTTCCGCCAACCCCCGGCAACCCGGCCTTTAGGACCTAGACCCTCTGTGGCTATTTCTGGGACTCTATCCCTCCATGGCCATTTTCAACTTCCGCCAGCCCCTAGCGACCTAGCCTCTAGGACCCAGCCCCTCTGTGGCTATTTCCAAGACTTTCCTTCCTGACCCTGGTGTGCTCATTACCATTTCAAAGGGTGGTGAGCCTCCAGCCTTCCCCTTCCAAGCTTCTGCTTTTTTTTAAAATGGGTCAAATCTCAAGGAATTTTTTCTTGGCACTCTTTCTTTCCCTTTTCCCATGTGCTATAATTTAAAAATCTTGGTTTTGTCAAGTTTTGTGAGGTCCAAGAACTTCCCTTTTTGTTTGTTGTCCCCCATTCACTACCAACCCCCCTTGGGACCGCATTAATGTTTATGGTCCAAATGAGCTCCAATGACAAATATTATGATCTTTTGATGATGCATGGATGGATCTAACAGGGAGTTTGTAGGATATGACTAACAATTTCCTTAATTTTTGTATGAAATCACTTACAACACTTCATGTATGCAAGATTCAAAAAGCCTACCTCGAGTCCATCGGGGAGACCCATTGAGAAAGATGAACAAGGAATGCACATAGATCCTATCACCATTCATTTCATGTTTTCCTCTCCCCTATCACCTACCAATAGGGTCAACATTAGAATAAGGCTTGTGCCAAGGAAGTCAATGACAACAATACAAGGGGATGGCCTTGAAGAATGCATGAGGGAGATGTCCTACTTTTCACCAGATGATGATGACTTGTCCCCTGAATCAGGGGCAACCAATCCATTAATGCCAGTCGTCGATGGGCCCATTTGATCCAATGAAGAATAATAAAAACACATCAAGTAAGAAGGAAAATTTTAGGCAATTTTGGCTACAGTGAAAAGGGAAATCAGCTAAATAACAAAACTGCTACAACACCTGAGCACTAGGTTACAAAATAGGGAAAAGATAAAGATGTATTTTAAATTGCTAAATATTGTGGGGTAGCTGAAACCCTAATTTAATCAAATCTAAGCCACACAATGTAATTCAATCCTATCCATTCATTCAGGCTTTGGAAAACTATAAATAGGTCTCTTCCCCTCATTTGTAAAGAGGCTAGAGAGTTGTAAAAAGCATTTGCAACAATAGAAGACAACATTGCATGAGTTTATGGATGTTCTCTTTGAGTTTGCTCATCTTGCATGCAGGTTCTACCTTCCATACTAGTTTTAGTTGTAGATTTTTGAATGGAAGTGATAATGGAAATTGATGTTATGGTATTTGATGAACTTTCAGCCCATACTTTTAGCACTTGTTGATGACAAACTTCTTTGTAGAGTTAGTCTGGGCTTCTTGATTTCAATGCTACAACTTAGATCAATTACATGTACAATCTAAAAATATGCAATCCTTAGAAGATTGCACTAGTTTTGTGTAACTCTAGGTTCCTCTTGGCCAAGAAAAACCCAATTTAGGGAGTTTGTCTACTATAGCAGCCACCATGATCATTGTTCATTTGTAATTTCAGATCTAAAAACCTTCCCTCTTCCCTGCCCCCCTTTTTATTTTTTTTAATGAGTAACCTTAGGCAAGGTTCATTGCACATTGTAGAGCTAAATCCAATGATAAAATGGAGTTCAAGACTATTGTTTGAACCTACAAAAAATGCACAATAACTTCCCATCTTAGAACTCCATTTCAAGACCCAACTTCCCATGCTTTCTTTGTAACTCATTCAGAGTCTCATTTCTTTGTGATTCCAAAAAATCAAATAAAATAACCCAGATATTCCAAGCACCTACAAGACCTAACATTAAAGACCTTAGATAGTGTTCTACAATTTGATTGTGGAAGATTGTCTTTTAGGAGAGGTGATCCATCTATGCATTATGTGTGTTGAGAAGTGCATAAAAAACACATCAACAGAACTAGTGCTAGAGCAGGGCATGACATTTTGAGGCTACAAAGATGAAAGTTGAAAAGAGCACTTTCAAAGAAGAAATCTGAGATAAAGAGATCTCTTTTAATGTTGAAACATAAAATCAAAAAATTCTGAAGGCAAAAGAAGGTGAGTCAAAATGGAGTAGCACACACAAATCAAACATCACTCAGTTGCATGTAGATTTGAACAAAAGATAGAAGAATTCATTGCAGCAATTCGCATTGGTAGATAGATGTCAAATCCATTGCACTCATAGGAAGAACGAGTTGGGGTGTCTAACTTTCTTGAGCAAAGTTGAAAGAGTCTTGCAAGGAGAAATTCCCTTTTGGGAAATATACCTGCCCTTGGCTCCCGAAGATCTAGAAGAGAATTTGACAACCATGAAAGCTAAGGCATTCAAGGAGCTAGTCCAAGAATGTTTGGGCAGCAAAGATAGACCAAAATTGGAGGAAATATTGATGTCTACTCTGATTAATGACACAGGAGATGGAGACACACTGAGAGATAATGAAAGAATGAATCCTGAAATGAACATTCCATAGCTTAGAGACACATTACACTTAGGAAGAGTTGTTTCATCAGGCTATACCATAGTAATGGGTTATAGTTTCTAACAAACTGACAAAATTGTGATTTTCACTCTACATTCACTTTCTTACACTCTTATGTACCAAAACCATTAAGGTTTTGAAGATGAATCAAACTAGTTATTTGTTAGTAGACATCCAAATTTGGACACTTAATTTACCCAAATTTATCACTTTTCGCCTAAACATCCTCTTATCATAGTTAATTAAATAATATTACTATTATTTAATTAATATCTTTAATTCTGCTAAATCCCTAAGGTATTTAATTAATAATTAAATACCTTACCCTCCTTAATCCCCTTTTCATCAAATGAATTAAATAAATATTACATTTATTTAATTCCTCACATGTCATTTCATCTAATCCTAATCCATTTCCTAATCTCTTCATTAAGGATGTGCACATGCCTAATCCTTGATTAGGATGTGTCACATCCTCCAACTTTTGCAAGTTGGCTTTTAATCCTAATTAGCCCCTAATTATCCTTTAATTACTAATTAATTAAGCCTAATCATTCCCCAAGGAATTTTTAATTCCTTTTTATTCTTCCTAGATTCCCTTCTTTTATATGTGAATTTTTAATTCACATTCCATCCTTCCAAGGCTTCTAGAACCTTGGACTTGTCACAATCTCCACATGTGACCAACCTTGGACTTGTCACAATCTCCACATGTGACCAAGTCCCACCTTTTTGGAGCCCACCTTTTATCCTCTAGATCCTCCTAGGAATGTGAATTTTTAATTCACATTTATATCCCCAGCCACCTTGCCTTTTCTCATGTAGATTTTTGAGGAATTCCAAAATTCCTAAAATGTCCCTTTCACTCCCACTTGGGGACAAGGAATCCCTTTTTGTGGAAATCTCCTCACTCCCCAAAGTGCATGTCCTTTTTCCACCTCATGTACCTTCTGGACACCTCACTCACACCTCATATCCCCTTGTCCACTTCACCCTCCACATGTCAAGATGTGAGGGCTTGTGGGTCTCAACCCACCCTAGCCCTTCATCTTGGCCTTGTTGGAGCAATCTTGACCATTGAATTATCTAGAGAATTTAAATTCTTCTATAAATACCCCCTCCTCAAGAGTATTTTCAACACTTTAGATTTGAGCAACTACATGCTGCCCATTTGCTTTCTCAAACACATTGCATTTTCATAACTACATGATGCCCGTTTGAATCCTCAATCCTTTGCCATCATTTAGCCATCTTTGTTAATCATCTTGCACATTGAATCTTGCATTTTAGTCATTCAAGCAATCATCTAAGGAGCACACAAACCATTCCAAGCAAGGGCCAATCAAAGGGATATCAATAGAAAGGAAGGTGAAACTATTTGTGTTTTATTTTATTCGCTTTCATTTTCGTTATATCACTCTTTTGGCTAATTTTGAGGTGTCCTTGGTATTTTGTCATTCACATTTCTTAGTTAGTTTGCACATTTAGTATGGGATAGATATCAAGGTATCATATTTCTGGCACGCCCGGTGGGACCCACAAACGGGTCATGCATTTAACCTCCCCTTTTGGTTAAGAATTTTGCAGGAAAAACTCGTAGAAAGGCGGCAGTGCCCTCTTCTTTGCTGCAGAAAGGTGGCACCGCCCTCGTAGAAAGATGGTAGCGCCCCCGTAGAAAAGCGGCACCGCCCTCTGCCTTACCGTAGAAAGGCGGTAGTGCCCCATATGTGAAAGTTTTATTCCTTCTAACATGTTTACTGTGATTAGGGATATATTTAGAAGGTTTTTCTAACACTTTTCTGGCAGTGGGAGGGGCACAACTTTCCTTTTTTTCTTAAAAATCTAACAAAGTTTACCGCAGAAAGGCGGCAGTGCCCTCTGCCTTACCGTAGAAAGGCGGTAGCACCCCACATGTGAAAGTTTTATTCGTTCTAACATGTTTGCTGTGATTAGGGATATATTTAGAAGGTTTTTCTAACACATTTCTGGCAGTGGGAGGGGCACAACTTTCCTTTTTTCTTAAAAATATAACAAAGTTTACCGCAGAAAGGCGGCAGCACCCTGTGCATTACCGTAGAAAGGCGGTAACGCCCCACATATGAAAGTTTTATTCCTTCTAACATGTTTTCTGTGATTAGGGACATATTTAGAAGGTTTTTCTAACACTTTTCTGGTAGTGGGAGGGGCACAACTTTCCTTTTTTCTTAAAAATCTAACAAAGTTTATCGTAGAAAGGCGGCAGCGCCCTCTGCCTTACGATAGAAAGGCGGTAGCGCCCCACATATGAAAGTTTTATTCCTTCTAACATGTTTGATGTGATTAGGGATATATTTAGAAGGTTTTTCTAACACTTTTCTGGTAGTGGGAGGGGCACAACTTCCTTTTTTTCTTAAAAATCTGACAAAGTTTATCGCAGAAAGGCGGCAACGCCCTCTGCCTTACCATAGAAAGGCAGTAGCGCCCCACATATGAAAGTTTTATTCCTTCTAACACATTTGTTGTGATTAGGGATATATTTAGAAGGTTTTTCTAACACTTTTCTGGCAGTGGGAGGGGCACAACTTTTCTTTTTTCTTAAAAATCTAACAAAGTTTACCGCAAAAAGGCGACAACACCCCTGCAAAAAGGCGGTGGTGCCCCCGCAGAAAGGTGGTGGCACCCTCGCAGAAAGGCGGTAGCACCCCCGTAGAAAGGCGGTGGCACCCCCGCAGAAAGGCGGAAGTGCCCCCGCAGAAAGATGGTAGCGCCCCCACAGAAAGGTAGTAGTACCCCAAAACAGCACAATTTGGAGGGTAAAATAGGCATTTTGGCTTCGTTTTTGCTCTAGTTTTTTGCTGTTTTTTACATGATAACTCTCTAACATTGTTTTGGCAAGAATATTGTTGTTTTTCACTAACGTTTGCAGCGTATTAGGGCATTATTGATCAAGAGCGAAGAAGAAGATAGCTAACAGTTGTTTGCAGGGCCATCCATTTGATTTAATCTGCAAAAAATTATCCTTATTGTTTTAAAATATAGTCTAATTAGGGGGAGAAAACTTCATTGCTTGCTGTGATTGTTTGTTTTCGTGTTACCCAAGGGGGCATTGATTTGTTTTCACTTTCCCCTTGCACTTCGTGTGAGCCTGGGGAGTAGTTGGAAATGGTTAGTGTCTTCCTTTTTAGTGGGACCTACTTGGGGATTTCATCACCCCAAGGGACAATTCCAACCACGCATACCGGCGGGGTATATAAAGGGGGGAGAACGAAAGTTGTACCCCAATCCAGTCACATTGTAATTGGCGGAGCGTCGAAGCTAGGGTGATATCTAGATAGACGTGAAGAGTTGGTCCGAGCCTTTCAGTATCTCGTTGGGGTTCTGACTCACGCTTGTGACAGACTGGTGTTCATGGTTGTGCCTCACGTATCGAGAGTATATCGAGGACTCCCTAGAATCCTTGTGCATCCTTGATTAAGACTTTGCCTTGCCATACCCGTAATATTAATCATAGGATTGTGCTTGCTTGAGGTGTTTACTTGTGAAAAATCTGTCAAATTTTTGATACTTTGGACTTGCTTTATCATTTTCCATCCTTGCCATAGCCATTGCCATCAAAACCAAACACTGATCTTACTGCAGAAAGGCGGCAGTGCCCCTGATTTTACTGCAGAAAGGTGGCAGCGCCCCTGATTTCACTATAGAAAGGCGGAAACGCCCCTGATTTACTGCAGAAAGCTGTCAACGCCCCTGATTTTGCTGGAAACGCCCCTGATTTACTGCAGAAAGTTATCTACACCCTTGATTTTGCTGGAAACGCCCCTGATTTTGCTGGAAACGCCCCTAATTTTGCTGGAAATGCCCCTAATTTTACTGGAAACACCCCTGATTTACTGCAGAAAGCTGTCTACACCCCTGATTTTGCTAGAAACGCCCCTGATTTACTGCAGAAAGCTATCTATGCCCCTGATTTTGCTGGAAACGCCCCTTATTTACTACAGAAAGCTGTCTACGCCCCTGATTTTGCTGGAAACGCCCCTGATTTGCTACAGAAAGCTGTCTACGCCCCTAATTTTACTGGAAAATGTTGACTATGCCCCTTCAACTTCCAGGGCCCATCATTTACAAACCGTACATCGAATTGACTTCATCCAAAAACCAAAATTGCTCAATTTTTCAAGATCTACCTATTGGTACCTTCCATTTCCTCCTATCAAAAATTTGACCATCCCAGGGCGGCCACGCCCCACATCGCAGGGTGGACACACCCCTAACTTCCCGGGGCTGTCATTTACAAACCGTACGTCGAATCAACTTCATTCAAAAACCAAAGTTACTTAGTTTTTTAATCTCTATCTAGTGGTACCTTCCATTTTCTCCTATTAATAATTTGACCATCCTAGGGCGGCCACACCCCGCATCATAGGGTGGACACGCCCCTAACTTCCCGAGGCTGTCATTTACAAACCGTGCATCAGATCGACTTCATCCAAAAACCAAAATTGCTTATTTTTTTGAGCTCTATCTAGTGGTACCTTTTATTTTTCCCTATATAATTAAACCAATTCATTCATCCAATCATCTAATCAATCCAAGCACACCAATCCGATCAAGTTTATCCAATCACAATTATCCAATCAACATCATCTAATTATTTGATCCTATCCAATCAAACTGATCTAGTACTTTAATAAAATTCATTAAATCATCTACCCGATCAAATCATCTATCTACCGAATCCCATCAAAATCAAAAGCAATCCCATCCAATCATCCTAATCTAAGCTTTTTTCCAATCCTGATCTGAGCTTGACCAAAATCTTGATTTGAGCTTTAGTCCATCTCTGTCCAAAATATTTGATCCATTCTATCCTTTCATCATTATGAATCCTCATCCTCCATCAATAGTAGTCAAGGGAAACCCTAATTACATGGACGACGATAACGAAAGTCTTGTCGATCAAGAAGAATATGACATAGATCCCCTTGATGTTATCATCACTAGTAAGCTTTCTCCACCCACTTTCCACAA
Organism: Sequoia sempervirens; assembly: GCA_007258455.2. Taxonomy (NCBI): domain Eukaryota; kingdom Viridiplantae; phylum Streptophyta; class Pinopsida; order Cupressales; family Cupressaceae; genus Sequoia; species Sequoia sempervirens. The sequence goes on along the minus strand of VDFB02279635.1, from coordinate 536 downwards.
TCCAATCACCCCTTCCAGTTATCTTGTTATGCCTTCATCCATGCCTAATCATGCTCGTTATGCCACCTTTGACAATGGATATCCAGTATCTTCTTCATCCCCATATTTTTCATGTCCATCTACATCATCCTCTTATACAACATCTACATCCTCTTATCCTAATTTTCCATCCCAATACTCTTATTACAATTCCCCATCCATGTCCCCCTATCATAATCCTCTTTCCCAATCTTCCCATACTAATCCTACATCCACACTCTTTTACCTTAATCCTACATCCACATATCCTCATCCTAATCCACCATCCCAATAATAATTCTTATTATAATCCATCCCCACATCCCTCTGTCCCACTATACCACCTATATCCTCTTGTCCTAATCCACAATCCATGTCCCCCTATCTTAATTCACCACTCCAATATCCTTACCTTAACCTTCTATCCAATCCTAGTCCTCCATCTACTCCTAGTCCTCCATCCAATCCCATTCATCCATCTACTCCTAGTCCTCCATCCCATCCTAATCCCCCATCTA
>VDFB02279634.1:0-65898 GCA_007258455.2 Sequoia sempervirens | reverse complement strand
CTCCTCCAAAAATGCGTTTTTATACAAACCTCTTTCTTGGTCGAGCTAGGTTTCAAGTTTTGGTTCAGTTATTTCATTCTTTTCTCCTTTCCTTTTTTTCCTTTGCACTTGATGTCTGTTTGATAAATGTCTTAGTGATATGTATGTGCATTTTTATTTACCTTTGTTTTCTTCATGCATTTTTGTGACTCACACATTTTTCTTTCTTTCCTTTCATTCCTAATGTCTTTCCAAAATGCGTGGGTGTTTCTTTTTACCCTAATCAAATTTTTCTCCTTTCTTTATGCATCCACCTTGTGCCCACACATTTTTAGTTTAGATTGTGGTATCTTCTTGTTTCATTTAAGCTTTCTAAATGTCTCCCTTTGTCTCGTAGTCTCTTTTTCCCATGCGTTTTCTCTTCAAGCATCACCATGTTTGTTTCATTCTATCACCATTTACATCAATGTATATTGGCGTAAGGATGTAGGTTTTTCTCTCCAAAATACGTAGTGAAAGGGTTTCTTTTCAAAATGCATTATGCAAATGATTGACACAAAGAAATTCACGCTTCAAGAGTCAAGCGTTGTTTTTCAACATCATTGCACATTATTTTCCAACTTCATGCTTCATGTGTAGTGGCATCCAAAAAGTGTGCCTTTACATTCATTGGTCCTTCACAGAAAATCATGCTAACTCCCAAGTGTAGAAGCGCCAAAAAAGTGCACCCTGACATCATAAGAAATTTTCTAACACTGATGAAGTGCAGGAGTGCTGTTTTTCAGCACCCCTACACCAAAGTCCACTTTTTGAAAAATGCAAGGGCATTGATTTTCAACGCCCTTACATTTTTCCCAATTTTTCTTCCCAACACCTCGAAACTTGCCAATTTCATTTCAAACCTTCTTTTGTCCACTTTGTGCATCGTTTTGTGTGCCTTGTCATTTGCTCCATGCTTTCTCATTGTCATTGCTCACCTCACGCATTCCCATGCTATTTAATGACTAACGTTTGTTCTAACTCCACATCTTGTAGTCTCTTTTCAAGATCCTCAAAGTTGATTGATCAAAGATTTAGTTGCTCTCAGATGACTACCAGAAAACCTACATCGTCTTCAAAAGCAAAAGGAAAAATGAAATATAAGTATCAAGGTGTCTACCCGCCAACTATGGTGGTCTCCAAGGTAGAAGAGATAAAAGACACTGAGGTTGGTCATCAAGACTTGGTTGATTTTGCGGAGAAAACTGAGAAGAGGCCTCTTCCTGATTCTATGACAGCAATTGTACACAGTAACTTGCATTTGGTAGCTATGTTCCCTATTGCTACACACCATATGGAGTTTGTCCTTCAAGTGGCATCCCACTACATTAGGGAAAGCAGAAGTGTGATTCTTTTGGGCACGAGATTTTAAGACTCGACCCTGATTTCTTTGATATTGTGTTTAAAGTTCCTCAAATGGAGAAGTACATTGACATCTTGATACAAAAAGCACAAGAAGTCTATGATGCACATCCCAACAAGGCTAAAAACCTAATAAATAGCCAATGGCTAAAGAAGCCTAGATAAACTGTTTCCAGATGGCCAAAGGGACTCCTGCGAAGTGATTTCAAAGATGATGTCAAAGATATGATAACATTTTTAAGCAGATTGAAGGGCTTGCCTGAATCATCCATTTTTCATGATTGGATGCATGAATACATTAGGGTTATAAGAAGACAAAAAGTTCACATTGACTGGGGCAAATAGATTAGCGATGAAATACATGAGCAGCTGATCAATGCACCTTCTACATTAAAATTCTATATGAATTCTTACCTAGTGTATGTAACAGTTGTAATGAGGCAATTTCCAAGTCTATCCACAAGAGGGAATCAGGTGCTGGTACCTGTGTATAAATTATTCTATCAACTAGAGTTGAAAGAAAGCTTCCATCATTTCAAGCGGGTTACTGATGCTTTCTTCACACCTTTACTTTTCAATTTTGATCCAACTCTCAAGAGGAAAAGGGTATCTGATAAAGCTTATAAGGTGGTAAGTAAAGTTGGATGCTTATTTCTATAATTCTCAACATTTACTTATTTGAGAGTAGGATGCTACACTGGTTGCCCTTATATGTTGCCACTATATCCTTCGGACAAGTGGGTTCTCATGGAGATGTGCAGACAGTTGATTTTAGTGCATAAAGAATGAAGAAATAATCACAAGTGTGGATTCAAGTTGCCACTGACAATCGACAAATATACTATCCCAACTATACAGAAAGCCAAATATGTTTATGTTGAGATGCAAATCATGACAATTAGGACCTACAGGTATAAGTTTGATTTCGATTACCAGGATGTCAAAAGGCAATTGCAAAAGGGTCATTATCACAAGTACCATTTTGAAGACATCTGGGCTGATTGCAGAGATGAAGAAGCCATTCGCAAAATGGATTATTGTAGGTTGATCATGCAGCAGATCAGAGACCTTGATATTGCTGACCTACTAGAGGATTTTATAGATCCTGGTGATATCATGAATGTTGTCTATGATGAAAAAGAGTTTTCTAAAAGGCTGTTACCTACAATTCAATGGTCTAGGAAAGAAAGTACTAGCATAAGAGAGAGATTGGCAGCAATCCTATCCAATACTGCATAATGGTTACATAAGAATGGTTTTGAAATGAAAACTTTCAGAATAGATTCAGAAGGAGAAGAGTCTAAAGCAGAAGCTCGCTGATAGCTAGAACTCCACATGAAAAATAAATCAGTGGATGTTCCCACTTCTTCACGAAGAGGTCCCAGGATCAAATTTACTATTGGCGAGAAAGATACCTAGGCCATCCTAGAAGGAGAAACCACATAATCTAATCCATCTCTCTCTAAAGGTAAAAAGGTTGTTTCAGAGGAGATAGATTCTGATGAAGAAGGTACTTAAGTGACCAATCCGCTGAAGATGAAGACTCAGCAGAAGCAAAATTAGATGCAGAAGAAGTTTCTAAAAGCAGGCAAGAGTCTAAAGAAGATTCTGAAGAAGAATCTGAAGGTGATTCCAAAGGTGAACCAGAATCGGAAAGACAAGAGGGTGATCAACAGGAACCTAGGCATGATCAAGAAAGAACTATGTCTCCACCTGAGAATGTAGTTGGGGAAATTCCAAAAACGTCATCACCAGTGCTTTCCAGTGTTCCTCATACCCCTCCAAATTTGAGTACTCCTCCACCTCCTGTTTCTTCATCACCCATTCCTACCACATGCATCCCTACAATAGAGGTATCCACTATTCTTGTAGCATCAACCCCACTTGATACTCCCTTGGTGACAAGCATTCATATGGTTGATATACTGTCAAGTCCTCCATCATCCATTCCTAGCCTGTCTTCACCAATGTATGATATCACTTCTGAAACTGAATTCAATCGGTTCATGAATGAGTCAGTGAGTGATCAACTCACTATGCAGTCTATAGGAGCAATAATGACAGACACTTCTCCTATTGTCACGATACCCATGGTAACTTCAGAGGTGACAATGATGACAAATTTGATAGTGAATCCAGAAGTCCACACCTCCTTCCTTCCCCCTTGGCTGATATCTCAAGAGTCGAAGCGGAAGAAGTAAATGATCTCTCAAGAGGAGCTTGACCTGGAAGAGATAGTCCCTCCAAAGGCTAAAGAGAAGAAAAAGGAAAAAGTATACTCAAGGCTAAATGTTGACAAGACTGGCCACAAGTATGCAGAGATTGGAATACCACCACAAGAAGAAGGAGATGTCAATATGGAGGACTACATAGTAACAAGAGTCCAACTTGGAAAATTTACCAATGAAAGTGCAAAAGCAGATGCACAAGTGACATTGGATATCTTGGCTAGAAGATTGGATAAAATGGAGCAAGCTCACAATGTGTACAAACAAAGGGTTCTAGAGCATTATGCCACTGTTGTAAGGAGACTTGTGGGATCTTCAACAAATGCACAACTGCTCTAGTAGTGGTAAGTAGTGAGGACCTAGTTGTCAAGAAAGCTGAGAAGTTCACCTCCAAAGGTAGGGTGTTGTATGATTTCATTGAGAGGATCATAGAACATAGATCTTAGATCATAATTGTTGCAGATGAGAAAACTACTTTGTTGGCCAAGATCACCATAGAGCTTGATAAAGAAAAAAGTGTACTTTCCCAAGAGCGCATAGATATGGAAAAGTGCCTGCTGTCATGGTCACAGATGAAGCAGGTAAAGCTCAGTAAATTGGTGGAAGTTGGGGTAATTCCCAACAAAGAAAATTTCATTGAGGTAAGAGAATCCTTGAAACATTGAATTCAAGTAATTCAATCTCTTGCAGAGGATCTCCACCAAGTGTAGGAAGATTTCGCAGGACATCGTGTGATTCTTGAAAAAGGAATCAAGGAGTTACCAGGTCAAATTCTTGAGGAAAATCATATCTTCCTTCTGACCATAGAAATATCCCAAATCTTCAAGGAAGCCATCATGAAGTTGATTGACAACCCAAACTTTTCAGAAGCCTTGCTGGATGTCATTTGTGATACAAGGCTTACATTGGATAACCTGAAAATGCATCTTGACAGGTACAAGAAGGTTCACTCATCTGCCATGAGATCAATCACGAGAATTCACACCATTATGGATTACATCATTGGTTCAGATGAGAAATTCGTGCAGGAGACCAAGAAGAAATATAAAGACTTCTACGCCCAAAGCAAGGAAACATGAAGGTTCCTGATCTCTAGTGTTAGACATTTTTTTATGCTTCCCTTTATGCATCTTGTAAATATTTCCTGACATCTTATATGTCTGTTTGTAAATTGTAATTGCACCAAGTTTGAGATATAATTTCATTAAGAAAAATTACACTTTGACTTTGGTCCAAGTTAAGTGAGATCTCCTTAAATCGCTCACCCAACTTTCCTTGATTTTCTCAAATTAGATTCCTAATTTTGCTCATCCCTCTTTCTATATAATGTGAGGGATTTCCTTTGTATTGTTCATCCTTTAGTATTTTGCAACGAAGTGCTGCCCTTTTTGAAGTAGAATTGTGAAACTTTGTGTTCATACTTTGTGAATGAAATCTAATCAATAAAGAAGAAGATTGCAAACCAGACTTTGTGTTGGATTCAATAGTCTTGTGAATTGATCTCATTTGGTGGTGATTAGCTTATGCAATCTGAAGGACTCTAAGTAATTCATGTAAACTTTTTGTTACATCCTTTATTTAGATTTACATTTATGTTTTATTTATCTTTGGTTGAATTATCTACAAGACTTTGTGCCTGTAATTATTCATGCTCTTTGGTTACTATTGTTGAATGACCTACAAGACTTTGTGCTTGTAATTATTCATGCTCTTTGAATACTTTGGGTGGATAATCTACAAGACTTTGCACTTGTAATTGTTCATGTTGTTCGAGGAATTGTTGCATCTACGAAGACTTTGTGCTTCTAATGCGAAAAATGACACACCTATCACAAATCCACCATTGATAAAGCTACAAAACGACTTTGTGCCTTCGTGAGCTTTCCCTTTTATTTTACTAGTTTATTGTTAATCATTTCTGGTACCTCTACGCTGTACTTTGATAGGATAGAGGTATTGGCATTACTACTTGTTGATCGTTTAAAGTTATTGTGAATTGAGAACTTCCAACAGTGAAGCATTGTAAACATTTTCTCTGAAAAAAGAGAGAAGGATGAATGTGACACACCCCACCCACTTTGTAAGTATTGTGTACATTTTGTAATTACTTTATTTGTTTTACTATCGCTTCTGTCAGCAGTAAGAAGGGCGCCTCCCCTTTCTAAGAGGAGAGATTTACTTCTCACGTAGTTGTGGCTGAAGTCCTAGTTGTGTAATTTATCGAAAAGCTAATTACATAATTTTCACCCAACAATTTTTTTTATGTAATGGTGCTGATTTTTAGCACCTTTACACTTTTTCTAGACTGTCTTTTTTGTGCAATGGTGCTGATTTTTAGCACCTTTGCACTTTTTCTAGACTGTCTTTTTTGTGTAATGGTGTTGATTTTTAGCACCTTTGCACTTTTTCAAGACTTAGTCTTTTTTGTGCAATGGTGCTTATTTTTAGCACCTTTGCACTTTTTCTAGACTTAGTCATTTTTTGTGCAATGGTGTTGAATTTTAGCACCTTTGCACTTTTCTTCTAGACTTAGCCAATTTTTTACTATGGCATTATTTTTAGCACCTTTGCACTTTGTCCATACTTAGTCATTTTTTGTGCAATGGTGCTGAATTTTAGCACCTTTGCACTTTTTCCAGACTTAGCCATTTTCTGTGCAATGGTGCTAAATTTTAGCACCTTTACACTTTTGGTAGTTTTTAACTTAGTCTCTTCAAACTTGCTCTATTTCCATTCTAGACCTCGTTTCTTCACTCCTGCATCATTTTCCATGCCTAGTTGCTCGTTTCTCACTTCACGCTTCCTAATGCTACTTTTTCTACTAGCGCCTATTGATTCACCATTCTTGCAATTTCTCTCCAGATATCATCAAGTGATCCCAAAGTTGATGTCCTTTGATCTTAGTTCTTCCAGATGACACATTCATGCAGGAGACTAGGAATAAATATGAAGACTTCCGTGCCTAAGCAAGGAACCATTAAGATTCTTGATCTCCAGTGTTAGACTTTCTGATGAGTCCATTTGTGCATCTTGTAAATAGTTTTTGACATCTTAAATGTCATTTTGAAAAATGTAATTACACTAATATCCAAGATGTAGTTTCATGAAAACAAATTACACTTTGACTTTGGTCAAAGTTGGGTGATATCTCCTAGAATCACTCACCTAAATTTCCTAGATTTAGTCTTCCCTCTCTTTTATAAATATGAGGGATTTCTATTGTAAGAGGATCCTTTAGTTTTTGCAACGAAGTGCTGCTCAATTTGCAACAAATTGTGAAACTTTGTGTTCATGTTTTGTGAATCTAAATCTGATCAATAAAGGAAGAAATTGCATACCAAACTTTGCATTGGATCAATTGTCTCTTAAATTTGGTTGAGATTGGTGGTGATTAGTTTATAAAATCTGAAGGACTTCAAGTGATTCTTGTGGACTTTGTATCACATTTCTAACTTGAATTTGTGTTTATGTTTTAATGTTTTGGTTGAAAGATCTACAAGACTTTGAGCTTGTAATCTCTCATGTTGTTCGAATGAATTGCTGCATCTAAGAAGACTTTGTGCTTCTAATGCGATAGACTATATTGTTCTCACAGATCTGCAGTTGAAAAGACTACAAAACGACTTTGCGCCTTTGTGAGCTTTACTTGTTTCCATTTCTCTTTTGTTATAATCTTATTTGATACCTCTAAGCCGTGCTTTGCCAAGATAGGGAATCAATTGTACTATTTTGGTAAGTTTCTAATACTTTGAATTAAGAATGTGTTGATGTGATTTTTTGTGACCACACCAATTACAGAATAAAGTCGCCAATGACTACCCTATTCTCTCTTGATCAAAGTATCCAGCATGCTAAGATTGTGAGAGAGTTCGTGCGTTCAACTCCAAGGTTCCTTTAGTGCGAATAGTCTATGTGATTTTCCTGGTATTTTAAGGGGACTTACGCAATTGTTCGGCACTTGATAGTGGACAACAAACTAAGGGCTTCACATGGTTTGAATGATTTGGCAAGTAAGTACAAGTTTCCTAACACTAACCAGAGATGAACTGAATCTAAATGAGTGTAGGGGTAAGAAGGTTCTAATCTACTCTAAGGTGTGGGACATGGTGATCAATTCTTACAAACTTCAACTGAGCCTTGCTTTGCCTTGCTTTAGACAGCTTCCACAAAACCGGTGCAATCTTTAGAGGAGTAGCGAAAGGTGTTCAAATTATAACTCAACATGGAAGTACCATCAAGACGATGCATACAAACTTGTGAATCGCAATCGAAGTTAAGTTTGAATTTAGTAATCTAGTTGACCACACAGGGCGAACCCACCATCAGGGAGCTCGCTAGTGGTATGGATAAGTGAAATCTTGTTCAAATCAAGCACCACATTCCACAATTACTAAGTATTTGCATGAAATGAAATCTACTTTACTTTAAGCTACTTCAAGATGCTACATGAATTGGAAGGATGAAGAAGCCTCGACAGCTACTCATGACAAAGAAGAAATCACCATCAATGAAAATCTCTTTTATTATGAAAGCATTCATGACAACTTCTTACAAAGTATTCAAAGGGAAGACTCTCCTTCCTTTTCAATCTAAACTATGCTATCGAACTATTCTACTTTCTATTCTATCAATTTCCCTCTATTCCTTCTCTGCTATTCTAACTAGATACAAATGAGGGGGGATGCCCTTTTATATAGCTGGCCAAGTCCAACAAATGGCTCAGACTACAATTCGTTGGATGGCCTAGATTGTGCCACCTCAGCCCTAAACAAGATTCACCCTAAAAACTGCCACAAAAGGAGGGGCAATAAATGAGCAATTAATGGACACCATCTTCTAGAAGATTCTTGTTTTGAAACGTGTTCACACTGTTCTTGTTCTTTTTCTTGACTGCAAACTAGATAAGTCTGGTCAACATTGCTTCAATTTCTTGGACTAGTACGGCAGGCACATTCTCAATCTGAAACTTCAAGGCTGTAACTTTTTAACCTGTTTGATAGTGATTTTCCTCCTTCCTGCCACTCTTCAACTCCTCAATGCCCGAGCCTTCATCTTTTCCTTCATTCTGAACTTGGAGGACTCTCTTGTCTTGGATTCAATCATTCACGCTTGCCATTTGCCTAACTGCGTTTGGTGCATATTGGGTCCTTGACGAGAAATTTCAATGTTCACTTAGACATTTCTTCCAAGTACTCGCTTCATGATTCTATCATCTTGGACTATTTGCTTCATCACTTCAAGTCATCACTGCTTGGTCTCGATGTTCCTCCTACAAAAAAAGCAAGGAGAAGAGCATCAGAGCACTTCATAGTATAAACTCACCTTACTTACCTCATTTTCATGCTTTAACTTCCAAGGTCTGAGTGATCTCTAGATTTGATAGGGTTCATTGTTTTTCTCTAGCCAACTTTGCTTTCTTCATGATATTTCAACATATGTAGGCTAGGGCATACAACACCTGTGCATCATATTTCAATGCCTTAGACAAATTTCAACCTCCTCAAGGGCACTTTTAAAATCATCTTTTGAAAGTGTTAACTTCAACTGCATCTTCAAGAAATTCACTTTTCCAGCCGAGGTGTTGATAACTCTGATTTTATTTAACTCTGGCTCAAGGAGATTATTCTCACGAAGAATTCAATCAAATTCACCTAGGTAGTCAGCTTCAAATTCATTGTCTGGAGCATTTTACCTTTGAAAACACACTTTATTCACTTTGCCTTAGATTTTTTTTGAATTTTCCCCTTAGAAAATTTATCAATCTGTGCCAGTTAAGAATCTCCATCCTGCAAGCCTCAGCAAAATTTGGAAGACTTTGAAATCCATTCCTCATTGCAGACATTCAATACCTAGAAGAAAATTCCCTTCAGAAAGTGTCCAATTCATGTGTCTCCAAACAAAGGGGTACGTTTATTTTTTTTGAATTTTAACCTTAGAAAAACATTTTGCTGACAAATTTATTCCTATTCTTCATCTCTGGGCATATTTTCTTGCTTGGATTGAAAATTCTCATCAGCTTTAGGAAGCTGGCACCCTTTGACTCCTTCTCACCAACTTTATCCATGTCCTAACAAGTTTCATCACCCCCTATAGGCTTAGGCATATTTTCTCTAGGGGAGGAGAGACTTCTTACTTAGAAAAAATTTATCACCATGCCCCACTTTACCTTGGCGCACACCCTTTGACTCCTTCTCACCAACTTTATCCATGTCCTAACAAGTTTCATCACCCCCTGCAGGCTTAGGCGTATTTTCTCTAAGGGAGGAGAGACTTCTTAGAAAAATTTTATCACCATGCCCCACTTTACCTTGGCGCACATTGAGGGGCCTGCAAGAAATTCCAACACTTAGCATTTTTTTTGTCTTGGGCGTATTTGATACATTGAGGAGGAAATTTTCATGAGTTTTGTCCACTTTCTAGCTTTTATGGGTGCATTTGATATATCATGGAGGAATTAACTCAATGCCTTGAGATATTTTTTACCCCACTTTCAACATGGGCGCATTTTGAAGTTGGTGAAGAATTTAACACTTGGAATCTTTTTCTTACATGTACAACACCTTGGATTCCTTTTATCTTGCATGGGTGCATTCAAAGGGGTAAGGTGGAAGTCAACTTCATGCCTTAGAAACTTCTAGCAACCCCTCCTTGCATGGGTGCATTTTGGAGTATGAGGTGGATTTATCTCACTTAGAATTTTTTATCAACCTCCATCTTGAAGTGGGCATATATTGCATGGGGAGGAGGATGAAACTTTGACTTAGAATATTTTCCATATCATGCTTGTAAAGTGGGCACATTTAGCCTGTAGTGGAGGATGAATTTTAACTTAGAATTTTTTTAGCATCTTAACTTTTGTAGAGGGCACATTTAGCATAGGGAGGTGGATAAACGCCTTGACCTCTTTTACTTTATCAAGCATGGGCGCATATGACTAGCTGAGCTTCATGTTTCAGGGACTTAGACCAATTTCCAATCCATCTCCATGTTAAGGCACATTTCAAGGTGGGTACTTTGAGTTTTAACGCCTTAGTGAAAATTTCTAATCTCCAATATCCTCTCTTGTGCATATAGCTAGTGGTGGAGGAACTTTTTTATACTTAGAAACTTTTCCATGCCCCTTCACAAGCTTGGACGCATTTTGGGGGTGGAGGAAGAAGTTTTTTTATGACTTAGAATTTTCTTAGCCTTCTACCAATTGTCTTGGGTGCATTTTGGGGGGTGAGCAGGACAAGATTCAGACTTAGAAGAATTTTAGCTCCCTGCTAGCTTGAGGGCACATTTTCAAGGTGGAGGTGAATTAATGTCAACACTTAGAAATTTTCATTTGCCAGCCAGCTGAGGATGAGGGCGCATTTTCAAGGTGGTGAAGGATGAACTTCAACACTTAGCAACTTTTTCCATCTGCTTCTACCTGTGTATCGATGCCCTGCTATTTATAGAAAGTCTTTCAATTTTCATACTTTTGAAGCTCAGATCGATTTGAAATTTTAAGCACAAGACCTTCATGACCTTGTCAGCCTGTTCACACTGCCATCTCGAACTGACTTGCTATTTTTGGCATGTTTCTGAAGGTGGTTTACTATTTATAGTAACTGCTCTTTTCGAAGACCTCCACAGCTCTGTTTAACTTGAAGTTCGAATGATGTGCTCCTCATCGAGTGACTTGCTTGTTGACACTAGCGCCTGACACTGGTTTACTATTTTTAGCCAGTTTCTAGAATGCCTTACTATAAATAGTAAGTGCTCCATTTTCCTTCAAATTTTATCGGTGGATAGCTAGAAAGATGCTGAACACAGTGGGATACATTGGTTTTCAGAAATTTTGACCTTTTACCCCTCTTTTTGGGTCTGAAAGTTGGAAACCCTAATATGACTTGCATGTATATCAAACAACCTCTGTTTGACCTCATTTTTGTTGCACTTCGCCCTGTTTGTGATTCTGATGTGTTGGGCAGCTGCCAGAATGGAACTGCTAAAAATAATAAGTCATTGAATACTTATCATCTTGCTTTGCATGTCACACCACTGCGAAGCTCTCGAAAAACCCACAAAGAATCATTAGACATGAAAATAAAACCCTGACATGTAAACCCTAAAAATAACCTTTGAAGGCTGAACCTTGAAAGTTGTTATCTCACTTTGCATGTTATACCATCGTGAAGGTCTCAGAAAACCCAGAAGGAATCTCCAGACATGCGTTGAAGAACTCTGCATATAAACCCTAAAATTTGCTTTGGAAGCTAAACTGTTAAAAATAGTAAGTTGTCCGTTTCAACTCAAAATTTGCAGGCGAGTAGCCTGATGTGTTTTGGATGTAGTGTAACTGTCAAAACTTCAAAAATGCTGAAGGAACGCCTTGAATTGCACACTTAGTAAAAATAGTAAGTCATCAGAATTTGATGAAATTTAGCTGGGAGCTTGTTGGAAGCACACTGACATCAACGTGAGGCTCAAATTTCAATTTATTCACTTAATTTGACTTCAATTTGACCAGAAAAGTATAAACCCTAATTTTTAGACTTGGCCAAAATCTTGCGTTTAAACTCAATGGCAGACACACCTCAGAAAGGCAAACAACATAAAAGAGATAGAAAGAGAGAGAGAGAGAGAAAACCAAAGCCAAAGGATTAGAATGGAGCAAAAATTAGGGGGTCCCCATTTTGAATGGGATGATGTGTGAAAAGGTCACAACAAAACATTTTCAACTATGAAGCATTACACACATCTTCTCTGAAAAAAGAGAGAATGATGAATGCGAAATGCACCCCCCACATCATAAATACTGTAAATATTTTGTAAATACTCTAGTTGGTTTCTAATTGTAAGAAGGGTGCCTCCCCTTGCTGAGAGGAGAGATTGAATCTCACATAGCTGTGGCTGAAGTCCTAGTTGTGTAATCTATTGAAAAAGCTAATTACATAATTTTCACCCAACATAATTTTAGCAAGATAGATAGATGCGTTAGGGAATACTACACTTATGGTGATGAAATTAAAAAATGCGTAACAACAATTGTAGTGATAAGTCTGCCCAATGCATGGCTAAATTATAGTTGCAGTGTAGGATGTCAAACTAGTTTTCGCTAAGGTTTCCTAAAAAATGTGGTTATGAAACCTATAAATGTGTGACAAATGTGGTACCGAACCCTACAAATGTATGACATCATTTTTTTTGTAAATACAGTTCTTTGCCTAGGTTTGTCTAGTTTCAATGTTTTGGAAGGTTTTCGATTGATTTGACAAATTTTAACCAGAAGACACTTTGAAAATAGTCAAAAGATAGTATGGTTGTTAACTCTAGACTGAAAAAGGGTATGGCATAAGGGCCAAAGCCCCAATGGCTTCATGGGTATATCACAAATAAAGACACCCTTAACACAAGCACAAATTAGTTATTCAATTGGGTGTGTTCACTTAATATGGGCCCACCACACCAAAGGTGCTAACACAACAAGCTCAACATGAGCCGCTTCAATTTCAAGAGCAAATAGCTAGAGGTCTAATGACACAGGCTTTATAGCATGGACAAACCTTCCCTCTCTCCTTGGGAGGCTAAGAATGCCAACCCAAAGATTCCTATCTCCACTTAAGGGTGTATGTGGAACTTCATGCATGATATTGTTGTAATATAGGGGGATTCGCTATTCACGAGTCTCTCTTCACTTAGAGAGCCTCATAGCGCGAACTACCCTATACTACCTCAATGGAATGGCAACTAAATTTTTAGAGTCAGAAAGAGCAGGCCACGAAGATTTTCTGGACAAACTGACAAGCTCTTGGCCAAAAGATGTCAACACAGAATACAAATAACAACATGGTGCGTTGGCATCTGAGAGGCATGCTGGTGTCTCATACAAACCAAAAAGCAAGTTTATCTAAGAAAATTCCTAAGTAATAACTAGTAATATGATTATTGAGAACTGATAGAATGAGATAAAGTAGTAGAACTGAAGTAAAGTAAGGAATAAATGATCTAAAGATAAGGAGAAAAAAGGAAGGGAATACTTACAACTATGCAAGTGATGAAGCTTTTAGCTCGTGAGTGTCTTCAATACCTACACACAAGAGGGAGAGAAAAAATGTTGGGTGGCTATATAGGGAGTTACCATAATCAAACCCCATTTTGGTGTTCCCACCTCCACAGATAGCAAAGAATGTAGGGAGAAAAGAAGAAATGAAGTAAAGAGCACTTAAAGCACTACAAAATAGTGTTATGCTACTCAACCAAGTAATAGAGGAGAGGAGTGAAAGCTTACGACCTCCGCCAAGAGCACTCAAGGTTGCTTGGCGGAGAAAATGTGAGGAACTCAAGCCTCTGCTGCTATGGTGTTTTGTTCCACATCTGCTCTATTGAAGTGGTGGAGTGTTGATGTTGCTGCTGTGAAGTGTAAAGTGTATGGAGATTGAAGAGATGGTGAAAAAGCTGCTTAGAGCTTGAGAAGAGCTTGTGAATGAAGTGGAGAAGACGGTAGAAACCGGTAGAAACCATGAAGAGATGAAAATGCTTGTTGGAGTGAATATGAAGGAGAAATGAAGGGAAACGACCATATTCGGGCTGGTTGATCAAGGAGAGTGTTACAAATCAACCCCCAATGGGAAGTGTAATGCTTCTGTAGGCTCCAGATGTAGGAATCTATCAGGGACGTAAGCATGTTGTACAAACATCTACACGTCATGCGGGCGCCCTTGACAAAAATGCCTCTGAAATTGCTTAAAACAGGCGCCAAGTGTGATGCAAGCAGTGGGCTTGGGTGGAATTAAGCCTCTGAACTTGGTTTTCTAAAGTGGATAAAGGAAAAAAGGGGATTTGTACATGGCATGCAAATTCGCTCTTATACATTTTGCCCCCACTTTAGCGAGCATGAGTACTGATGACTGCTCAATAAAGTAGATCAAGAAAGAGTAGGGTTAGAAATGTATACCTGAATCATCGAGGAAGTAGACCGCGATCTAGAAAACCTGAGAGTGCAAGGTCAAAAGAGGACTTCATAATTTTGTGAAAGTATGAAGTTGAAGAGAGAGCATATACTTAGCATGAAGAAGATGTCTAGATCTTCGATCTGGTATATACAAGAGAGAAGAGAAAGATAGAAATGAACAAAGCACATGGTGAAAGCAAAACCCACTAAGGAGAAGAACCCACACCACAAAGGAGGTGATAAAAGAAAACCCTACTTGAGGAAGAAACCCATATCACAAAAAAATGTGTGGTGAAAGCAAAACCCACTCAAGAGTAGAACTCACACCACAAAAGAGGTGATAAAAGCAAACCTTGCTCGAGGAGGAAATATGTATCATCAAAAAGTACATGGTGAAAGAAAAACCCACTCAAGAGTAGAACCTACACCACAAAGAGGTGATAAAAGAAAACCTCGCTCAAGGAGGAGAACTCGCATCACAAAAAAGGTGATAAAATCAAACCCCGCTTGAGGAGGAAACCCGTATTACTAAAAAGCATGTGGTGAAAGAAAAACCCACTCAAGAGTAGAAGACACACCATAAAAGAGGCAATAAAAGCAAACCCCGCTTGAGGAGGAAACTCGTATCACCAAAAAGTGCATGATGAAAGAAAAACCCTCTCAGGAGTAGAACCCACACCACAAAAGAGGTGATAAAAGCAAACCCTACTTGAGGAGAAGAACTCGTATCACTAAGTAAATATGTAAAGGAGCTCTACAGGTTCTCGATCCTGCAGAGCAAGTAAGCAAATAGTCATGTAGACCATCATCACTTGTTGGAAGGCTTTCAAAGGGGTTCCTTGGGAACCCTTCAAAAGGAAGAGGGGTCTACTCAAGGGACACACTATTTGAAAAGCGAGGTCTAGTTAGGTTTACCCCAAGCTAGACATAGAGTTGTGAAATAGGTCTAGTCGGGCTGCCCCCAAGCTAGACGTGAAAGAATTTATTTGAGATAAAATATTTCAAAAGGGGATCCCTTGGGAACCCACCATGAAGAAAGGGGGTTCGCTCAAGGGACACATAGTTTGAAAAGCAAAGTCTAGTTAGGCTACCCCCAAGCTAGATGTGAAAGAATTCAAAGACTTTTAAAAGGGGTCCCTTGGGGACCCTTCAAAAGGAAGAGGACTCCTCTCAAGGGACACTTCAGTTGAAAGACATAGAGAGAGAGGGTACTTAAGAAGGAAACACATCTCCATAACAAGTTATCACTACCCCCAACATACAAGGGAGGAGAACCATGCAAAATACTTAGGACAGGATAGAGGTAAACCTCGATACCACTTGTCATGCAAAGTAAAGGAAGGTGTGTCAATCAAATGGGAGTTTGATGGCACATGAATCACAAAGTTGTATTTTTTCTTTCAAGGCTTTACATTTGCTAGTGGAATGACCAAGCACTTGATGGTATGCACAAAAAGAATGTTTATTGTATTCATGAGATTTCTTGCATGTAGGAGAAGGAAGAGCAATTGAGCGGGCTTTTAGAATCCACAACAAGATATGCTCTTGCTCAGATAGAGGATGAGGAGCAGGAAGCAACCCTTTCTCTTGTGGAGAAAGGTTGACTTCTCACAAGAAGAATATACGAAGGTAGCAAACAAAGGAGGATAAATCAATCCATGAGAACAAGGTTTCAGAGTGGACTTCATGTCACCATTCAACCATGGCTTTCATTTAGATTGTTCATTTAGGAAACCGAGCCCCAAATTATGCTTATAGGGTTTAAATTCTATAGGGACTTGAATGCCTTGTTCATTACACCCACAACCTTTATGCTCATAGCCATATTTAGAAACAAGCTTAAAGCCAAGCCATAATGTGTTTGCA
Organism: Sequoia sempervirens; assembly: GCA_007258455.2. NCBI lineage: Eukaryota > Viridiplantae > Streptophyta > Pinopsida > Cupressales > Cupressaceae > Sequoia > Sequoia sempervirens. The sequence continues at coordinate 49,503 of VDFB02279634.1, read as the reverse complement.
AGTCTTGAAAAGAAGGAGGATCCTCATAAAGAGCATTATCCCAACAACGGGGACCACACTCCTCTATGCGATCACCATCATTCTTATTAACAGGACTGCTAGTTCACTATCCTCTTTAGCAGAAACATAATCATCCTCCTCAGAAGGAGGATCAATACTAAGAATATTGCAACCTGCATTTGCATTGCCCCGCGATGCAAAAGAATGACCATCTTTGATAGTGGATGTAGATGATGTTATCAAAAGGTCTAAGTGGATCGGGTCAACTTTATATTCCTAAATGAAGGAATCTATAAAGTCTAAAGAACCCTAATCATCACCAAGACATGCATTCTCTTGAGAAGAGATAGGAGAAGACTTAATATTTCTTGCTTTAGAAGGATCTTCCTTAGGGACATTTATATCAAGAGTATCTACTAGAGTAAACATCGACATAGTGGAAGATATTGAAGGAATAAGAGTAGGCACAACTAAAGCTTGACCAATAGCTACTGTCTCACATAAGTGCATAGCATTAGGGTCAGCTTTGACTATGACTACTCAATTATTACAAATGAACTTAATACATTTATGCAAGGTAGACAGGACTACACCCATAGCATGAATCCACGATCTACCAAGAAGAAGGTTACATGATAACTTTTCTACCATAACATATCAAGGGTAGGTAGAGTAATGGGTCCCAACCTCAAAGGAAAGACTATCGTGCCTAAGGATTGTCGACCAACATTATCGAACCCACAAACGACAAAAAAAGAAGTATTAAGAGAAGATGAGTCAACATTAATCTTACACAATAGATCAATGCTACATACATTGAGTGCTGAACTGACGTCAATGAGAGTACGTCTAATGCCAATCTTATTAATATTAACTATAATCATTAAAGGATTCACTTGCTTCTGTACTTCTAGAGGTGGGAGTTCATGTAGATAGAATGTAATATTCAGCTTCGCATGGATATATGTCATCAACACATCAACATCTGTCGGCCTAGCAGAAGAAGGAAAGATGATCTTTTGTAAAGCTTCTTGAAGCATACTTTGATAAATCAGAATAGAGTGAAGCAAGTCCCACAATGATATCTTATCCTCAAGCAACCCGAGGTTGCTCGGCAAGATCGTAATCACTAGGTGCTTTTGTTGTAGGTTTAGGAGCTATAGGAAGACTTGGTTGTTTATTTGTTCCATTTCCATAAGCATAGGCTACCGCTCTATAAGAGGGAGACTTAGAAAGATCAGGAGAACCACCATCAAAAGAATAAACCCTCTTAAGAGAAGGACTAGTTGGAGTCATGTAAATGACCAGTCTCTTAGGCCTTTCAGGGGCAATAGAGACATCAACTTCATTTACAGAATCATCACAGCTAGTAGAACAACTACTCAAATACATATTCTCAACATCAATCCAAACAAGATCAAATGTGGAATAGTTATTTGAAGGAACACTCTCAAAATCGATACAAGGAGAATTAGATGTGGAAGGAGGTTCATCATTCACTAATGCATCATCTCTAGGGGAGAGTGCATTGGAATGAATAGAAGGTAGAGTATCATAAAGAAAGGTATCAACGATTTCATCTTCTTGCAACAAGATATCCTCTGAAGAAAGAGGAACTTCATGAGAATGATCAAAGATACCTAGCGACATGGGAAAATCCAAGTCACCATTAGATGCATTAAATGCAATGTCATTAATATTTTGAATAATATTAGATACAAAACTAATAAAAGAGATATTAAATCCATTACAATTTTTTTGAAGAACAATGTTCTTCACGTCGGGTTCACCAAAATGTAATATAGGGGGATTCACTACTCATGAGTTCTCTTCACTCAGAGAGCCTCACTGGGAAAGCTACCCTATACTACCTGAAAGGAACAACAACAAAAATTTTAGAGTCAGAAAGAGCAAGTCAGGAAGATTTTCTAGATAAATTGACAAGCTCTCGACCAAAGGATGTGAACCCAGAATACAAATAACAATGTGATGCGCTAGTGTCCCAAAGGTGTACGGATGTCTTGTATGGACCAAAAAGCGAGTTTATCTCAGAAAATTCCTAAGCAATAGCTAGTAATCCGATTACTAAGAATTGATAGAATGCGATAAAGTAGGAGAACTAAAGTAAAGTAAAGAATAAATGATAACTTAGATAAGGAGAAGAAAGGAAGAGAATACTTACAACTATGCGAGTGATGAAGCTTCTAGCTCGTGAGTGTCTTCAATACCTACAAATAAGAGGGAGAGAAAAATTGTTGGGTGGCTATATAGGGTCCTGCCACAGTTAGACCCTATTTTGGTGTTCCCACCTCCATGGACAACCAAGAAATTAGGGAGAAAAGAAAAAATGAAGTAAAGAGCACTTAAAGCACTACAAAAAAGTGTTATGCTACTCAACCAAGTAATAGAGGAGAGGAGTGAAAGCTTACCACCTCCACCAAGAGCACTCAAGGCTGCTTGGGGGAGAAAATGAGAGGAACTCAAGCCTTTGCTGCTATGGTGTTCTATTCCACACTTGCTCTACTGAAGTGGTGGAGTGTTGATGTTGCTGCTATGAAGTGTAAAGTGTATGGATATTGAAGAGATGGTGAAAAAGCTGCTTAGAGCTTCAGAAGCTTGCGAATGAAGTGGAGAAGATGGTAGAAGCCATGAAGAGATGAAAATTCTTGTTGATGGAGTGAATATGAAGGAGAAATGAAGAGAAATGACCATATTCGGGCTGGTCGGCTGAGGAGGGCATTACAAATTGACCTGCAATGGGAAGTGCAACACCTCTGTAGGCTCAAGATGCGAGAATCTATCAGGGATTTAAGCGGACTGCACAAATGTCTATGTGCCACGTGGGCGTCCTCAACAAAAATGCCTCCACCAATGCTCAAAACAAATGCCAAGTGTGATGCAAGCAGTGGGCTTGGGTGGAATTAAGCCTCTGAACTTGGTTTTCTAAAGTGGATAAAGGCAAAAAGGGGATTTACACATGGGGTGCAAATTCGCTCTTATGCAATTGTATGTTGCACCACACTAAACTTATGACCAAAGGCTTCTAGGCCACTAAAAATAAGGTGTCTATTAGGGAACTACTGTGAACAAAGAGCCTGTTTGTAATAGCTTGAGAACTAGGAGGCCCACTCCCACTCTCATCACCAGCTAGTCTCAACAAACTGGGTCTTGTGGCTTGGCTTCAAACAATGTTGGCTACTCCTTGGGGTACAACTTTTGTTCTCCCCCCTTTGATATAACCCATCAGGAAATGTGCTTGAGGTCGAACCCGAGGGTGATGAAATCCCCAGGCAAGCCTCCTAATAAAAAAGGAGACTAATGTGCTTTTCTCGTCACCTAGGATTGCACAAGTGTACAAAGGGAGAGGATATGTACACACTAACTTGGGTTGACACACAATGTGCAAGCACACCAAACACATTAAATAAGGCTCTTTTTAACCCAACTACTCTATGTGTGAGTTAATCTAAAAATCAAAGACATAATGTTTCACATTTGATTCTTTGATAATCTAACCTGCCACAAATTAGTTAGTAGTCCAAGAGATACCTTTAAAAAATGTCCTAAAATAAATAGATTAGTAGTTTGAAACAAGGACTTTGACGATCAAGCTGCAATCAAAGGATTAGTAGTTTATTCTTTGCATTTGGATTGAGAAAAAGTGTTGCATCAAATGATTAGTGAAAAGACATAATAAGATGATTGAAATTAGAAAAATAATCATACCATTAAAAATTATTTTGAAAATTTTATCAAATTTTTAAAAAGAAAGTTCATGTGTTCTTGTTTGAAGTTTAAAATTAAAACATTAAATTTAAATGATTATACCTGATTTATAATTTTGGATCTAAATAAATGATCCAATCCACAACATGCACATCAAAAGTAGCTTTCCAACACCTGTAAAAACTTGAAAATCCAATGAGTGGTTTGAAAGTTACGACTATTTTACTACTTGTTAGTATCTTCAAAAATTATGAAAAAGAGGAGTAAGCAGTCTCAACAAATGATTAAAGCTCTATGAATTAATTTTCTAACCAACAAATGAAACCATATTCATTATTAATAGAATCTAAAAATTTGCAACAATAAAAAAGTGCAGATCCATACAGTGTACGGATTAACAAAGAAAGTGCTTGCAAATCATTTTTTTTAAGTTTAAAATGTTATTTTGCACCAAAATATGGGGTATAATTTATAAAAATTCATCGTTCAACCCTTTTAGATGCAATTGTGATGTTCGTTTGTCCTCAAATAGCTCTTGAAAATCCTAATTTTTATAGCCTATTGAAAGTACCTACAACCTTCAAGACACAAAACACCAGAACTTGCAAACAAGAAGGTTAGCCAAAAAGATTAGTACTTCACGCTGGGTTCACTAGATGTGTGATTGGGAAAGTCAAGTTTGAAGCTCAAAACATGTACAACAACCACCAAACTATTAGTCACAAGCTTAAAATTCCCAATCAAGCAATAGAAAACAAATTAGCATAAAAGATCAAATGAAAGCACACAAAACACAAATTGTATCTTTTATACCATGATTAAATCACTTCCACTGCCCTTCTTCGAGCTTTTCTTTTAAATATTTTGAAGTGTTTCTTTCTGATTTTTGGAGTGCACTATAGATTGCTTAAGGAAATAATGGTGACCAATATTCAAATATGGCGGTTAGTGAAATAAAGAGATGAAGACAGAATTTATAGATGAAGTGGTGGTGAAATTGATTGATGAGATCAAAGGAATCAATGGTTGAGATCAAATGAGACAACTTCATTGAAAAAGTTGCTTATTTTTGAATTTGAAATTGGTTCCACATGATTGGAGAAATTAGTGGGATGGAGGCACGATTTAAGGGTGGAAGAAAATCAATAAAATTAATGAAAATTGGAAGACTTTAGATTCAAAATTAGTGGCCATTTGTAAGAGTTTGAATTTCAAAAATCATGGAGGTTTGTAAGAGTTTCAATTTTGAAAATAAAATAAATGAAAATCTATTTATTTTCAAAACCATAGATATTTTTTTTTATTAAGAGGGGTAAACGCTTTTGACATGAGCTATGAACCAGTGAGGTCACAAGTGGGGGACCTCATCCCTAATATAAATTCTCAACAATTTCACCCCAATGGGGTTTGAACCTTGAGGACAAGAATAACAACACAACTTAACCATCACACCATGCCACTATTGGAAAAACCATAGATAATTAATTAAATTCAAATGATTTTTAATTAATTATAGACTAGACATTAGGTTAGTGAAATAATTAAAAAACATATATTTAATCCATGATGATGTTAATAATTAAATAATTAAATAATAATAATTTGATCAGGTAGATAATGAGTTGATGGACATTAGGATAATTAAATAATTAAAACATTTAATTATGTGCATGTGAGAAAGAGGGTGAAATTGGATTAGGATTAGAAAAAATTAGGGTTAGACAAAGAATTAATGTTGGACGAAGAATTAAGAGTCAGATGAAGAATTATACAAGAAATTAGTTAGAAAATGTCGTTGTAGGTTTAGGACAATTTTAAGTGTCTACACTACTCTTAATGTTATTAAACATATCATAAAATTGAGATATTTATTCTACCATGTTATCCTCTTATATGACTATTTAGGGATTTCTCATTAATATAATATCATGGTTCAAGATATTAAGAACCAATATACATGTAATCTCTAGGATTACCAAATCACATTGTATACATGTTATCGCGTTCTAATCCTAAATAGAATCCTATGTTATAACTATGTGGTATTATCATCGGGGTACTAAATGTTGCATGATATCCTTGATATGTAATTTTAAGGGTTTTAGGATGCTCACACTGAATTAGGACCAATATTAGTGGGAGGTATAATTAGAGATATTGAAGTCCTTATATAGAAGTGTTATATTTTAAGCCAAATAAATTATGCTATTCCCAATTATTTGAGGTGATCACTGATGGAAAAATCCTAGAACTTGATCAAAGATAAGCTTATCCATTCTTGAGATTGATAAGAGTCAAGGAGAATATTATGCTGATGGAATATTAGCCATACCACTTAGATAACATGATGGATTTTTCTAGCAGCATGTAGTCCTTGAGGCTAGTGGCATGCTGATGATGGATGTCTAGTGTATGCTAAAGGGTTGGATGGTTTTTCGCTAGTGGCATGCAAGCCTTTATTCCAACAACATATAGGAAATGGACTACCTTGTTTACTTAGCCATCCAATGGACTGTAGAGAAGAGAGTTTATAATTAAGAATAGGTGCTTGTAATAGTTGGAATGACCTCATATTATCATTTGGCTTGTCTTAATATAGAAAATTATATCTTAGATTATTAGAAGTAGGTAGTGCCTTGGGAAAATGAAGTGATATGAACCTATGTGTAATTGAGTGTGTTTATACACTAATTCCTCCCTACGTACTTGTGTAAATGACCTAGGGTTGTGCACATTGATATATTGGTTCCCTTGCTAGTGATGACATTGATTAGTATGGGATGCTTGATTGTTGTTATAATTTAAGGCTTATGTGATTGTGAATCAAGGAGTGGGTTGAAGCATGAAGTAGGTTGCATCCCTTTCCACTTTACCTATTGTTCCTTATGTGAACATGTGATGTATTGTGTGGATTGTCACACTAAATATATGTGATGTATGCTTGAGCTAGTCATTATTGTGATGTGATGTACATATGAGATTGGCTAATGTACTTATGATGTGTGTATGAGCTAGTCACTATTGTGATGTGATGCACATATGATCTCATTGCTAATGTACTTGTGATGTGCATATGAGCTTGTGACTATTGTGATGTGATGCATATATGAGCTTGCCACTAATGTACTTTTGATGTGCATATGAGCTAGTCACTATTATGATGTGATATGCATATGGGCTTGTCATTAATGTACTTGTGATGTGTGTATGAGCTAATCACTATTGTAATGTGATGTACATATGAGTCAATCAATATTATACTTGTGATATATGTATGAGGTAGTCACTATTGTACTTGTGACATGCATATGAGTTAGTCATTATTGTACCTATGATGTGTACAAGCTAGTCACCTTGTTTATATGTGATGCATTCTCAAGATTGACACTGTGTATGATCTTGGGGATCATGGTATGATAAGACCCCTCGAGTAGTTGTGTATGTTTGTACACTAAGGGTTGGTAATGTTGGATTGAGACCCCACTTGAAGGAAAATTATTATCATTATATTATAATTGGCTAAGTTGATAGCTTATTCTTAATGAATAGTCATAGTTTAAAGGTGAAATCAAAGATATAATACAAGAGGAGAAAATGAAATCCCTCTAATAGTGGTGGGAAAACTATGAAACCTTTGATTTCCCATGAGGGGATACATAGGCAAGATCATCTTGAAATATCGAAGCTTAGGTCTAGGTATAGGAATGATCTTAACCTTGAGAGCTTACCATTCCTATGTGTAAGCATATAAGTGGTGATGCCAAGCTGATGCCACCATGGTGAATGGAGAAGTTTTAAAGTTAACACTTCTAAGCGACATGGAAGATTCTTAGTTGATTAAGTTTGGTATTTGTTTTGAATTGATTTAAGAAAAAAGTTGGTAAGAACCAAGGGGTAGATTTTGCACATAGATTCAAAGAAAATTTAGGCTGACTAACCAAGATTAGGAGACATTTTAGGTTGTTATTGATGTTATTCCTCCTAGATGATTTAAAAAATTAGGGTCAAATCATTCAATCCTTGGTGGAAGGATTGGAAATAGTATCCTAATATACCATTCCATAATTATAAGCCTCATAAGGGATATTTGTGGCTATCTCCTCATCTTCCTATCTATGGTTAACTAAACCATCATTGGAAACTTTAGTATTTTCTTAGTTCTTGGCATTACAAATTCCAAGCAATTTGATTGACTATTCTTGAGCCTAAATTAACCTTTTTTCTTGAAATATTCTTTATCAAGGCCTTCTGCTTGGTTCTTGTTTAATGCATTTGGGGGTGACTACTCCCCATTGTCCATTTTATGGATAATTGGAGACTCTCAATCATATTTTATGGTTTTACACTAACGCTCAAGAAGCTTAGAATTAGATTAATGATTTTTCTAAGTATTTCATATCTACTCTTTTTTCATGGCATATGGATTTGTTAGGGGACTAGCTTCTCTTTAGTATTTAAAAATATATAACTTAGGCTATTATTTTTTCATTCAACGTTCTATTAATATTCATTTCCATCTTCACATTGAGGATATAATTTTCTCTAATGTGCTTATGTAGATTCAAGTGTATGCTAGCAAAGTTGTACTTGAGGTGGTCCATTTGTAGGAGCTTTTGGACCATTGGGGTAATGATCCTTTACTATTTTTAGACTCTCACCTCCCCCATTTTCTCCTCCTTGAGGATGTTTGTGAGATTGTAGTTAATTTTTTAGAAGATATTATGGTTCCTAGTCCTTTGGCTTTTTACCCTATTAAATAGACCTAATATCACCTACACTTGGTTTTTGCTTCTTCTTATGGGCATGACGCTCCTGGTTGGTTAGACTCTAATAAGGTTATTTAGTTGGAGTTGGCCATTTCTTTAATGTGTTCTCAACAACCTTTAGAGGATACTCTTGAAGAAGAGGGTGTGCTCACTAATTGAGAGTTAGTTGATGATAATCCTACCTCTAGTTTAATGTTTGGGGGAAACTACTGATAAAGATCCCCCCTCTTAACATTGTATTAGCAACTTAGTTTTTTATGTTATGTATGAGCTTGACCCTTTGAACTATTGTCTTTCCTTTAAAATTTGTGAGTATGCCTTTTTACCATAATTCACCTTTTTTAATAAATATTATACTAATGTCTTTTAGTTAATATAAAATATTATAGACTCATTCATTTAAAAAACCTACATTTCATTATTGTACAAACTAAATACTTAATTCTCAAATATCTTACATTTAATTTCTCAAAATATTATTTATTTAATCTAAGTTACAAATAATTTGTTTACACATACTTAACATTATTTAATTACCCTATTATTAAACAAAACTTAGGAAAAATGCAAACACAAAATTAATCATCACGCATTATTCCCGGTAAAATGGATTCAACTTTCATATCATGTCCGTATGATTCATTTCACATCAAAAAATAGCACAAATGTTATGAAACAGCCTATAATAAGTACAATTGATTTTGTTTTGTGTGCTCACCCACATCATGTGCCTTAGCAACGAAGACAAAGAAAACATGTATAAACCAAGCAAAGTATGTTTTCTACTTGCTTTCAAAGAGGGCTTCATAAAAAGAAGAAATTAATAGACGTATACAAAATCATTATGTGCCTTATCAACAAAGACAAAGAAAACATGTATAAACCAACCAAAGTAAGTTTTCTACTTGAGTTCAACAGAGGGCTTCGTAAAAAGAAGAAAATAGAAGACGTATACAGAGATTTTGGGCTCTTGCCGGTTGTTTAATACTCTATTAGTCTGTTCGATGGACAGGAAGCTTTACAATTAGACCTTGAGACGTTTTGCGTGGTGATAAATCGGTTCCTTCACCTGCAAACACAAATAAAAAGGGTGATTTGCCATGAACAAATTTGCAAGTACAGCAGAGTATAATAGTAGCGTTCCATGCATACATACCGTGCTAGATTTCCGAGTGCGCATGTCATTGCTATCCAGGGAGTTTTGGCTACATTTAACAGGTATATTGCCAAGATCAGTGTCTGCAGCCACTTTTGGTCTTGAAAATTCCTTTCCCGCTTTAATGCTTTCTCTGGACATCGCTGGCTGTATAATAATAATACATGAACGAATAATACATGAACGAATAATAATTTGAGAAGGAAATGCGATCTCAATGTTGTGCGATATTACTAGGAGATTTTTTAAGTAAATCTTTAACAATATAAGCCTCGAGTATTATAGCACCAGTAAAAAAATCCTCTTCCATGAGTGTTGAGACCACTATGTATCAAGAAAACAAACAATAAGGAAAACTAACTGATTAGATAGTTAAATTACCTTGGCCATGTCTAATCTAGATGTAGGCGAAGCTGGTTTCTTGAAGAACCCTGCTTTGGGCATTGTTTGGCCGCTACGAAATGAACTATTTGCAGCAGGCGACTGTCCATGACGAGTTGCATCCGATCCCACTGTATGAAATCGTGCAAAGGTTGAGCTATCTTGATCTGTCCACATTATGGATAGTTATTGTTATTCGCCTGAGGGAAAGCCTAAATTACTTATCTTTTTTTCTCTGTTAATTAACATAATTATTGAGGTTAAGTACCAGTTGGTTAGATAGCTTACCAGCTGCTGGAGTTTCCGGATTAATTGAGTTTTTGAATACAGCCTTTGCTTGCATTTCCTGTAGGAAGAAGATAGATTATTCATTTAAAAAAAAAAAAGCATCAGAAATTCACCCAATGTTGTAAAAAATTTTCACCTGCTCTATTTCATAGGATTTCTTTAACTCGAGTAGCTTCTTCTTTGTCATCTCTGATTTAATCACGCGTTTGCCTACGGGATAGAAACAACTACTTGTACAGAACCTATATTTTTCAAATAAACACAAAATAATTGAAATTAAGACATCATTTTCATCTGTGGACAGCCAATTCATTCAAACAACACACGAAATCACCTGTACATAATAAAAAAATCATAAACACAAACTTTAAAAGAACACGAAATGTTCAAACCGAGTTAATTTAGAAGCCTGACCTAGAGCAGGCACAGACTTGTCATTAAAATACTTATCAGGAAAAAGTCCTCTAATGTAGCTAATGTTAAAAATAGCAATGCGAAGAAGATTTCTCGTCTGCAAAACAATTCAACCGCCCAAATTATAACAAATTTAGATAATTTCGAATAACTTGAGCTAAATTTAGAAACAACTTTTCAGACTTCATACAAAACTAGGCATTATAAGTTTATTCTTACCAGTAGCAAGGAGTCCTGTTCTGAAATTTCCGTTTCTTTGACCCTTTGAGCAGCAATTGCAACCTGTGCAAGCAAAAATGTTACACATTTAAACACGTTTTTATCTAAATAAAATTCTATACGATATACGAATGTTCAAATGATTACCATTGTTGAAAATTTTTTACGAACGTTTCACGAAGTGAGATGTAAGAGAACGTGTATATGGAAAGATTTTTAAGAGAATAGGCAGACAGGCAGATAGCTGACTAACAAATTTATAGGAAAAATAACCCAAATGAAACCATGGTTAGATAACTTTACCAAGGTAATTTAACGGAGTTTACGGTTTCCACAAAATATCGCGAGTAGTCACAATAAATGGTTAATTTTCCTTGTTTTTTAGAGGGATATTATTGGAAAAAGGAGATTTCTTCTTTCTATTTGTTAGTCCAAAATAATGAAAATGAAGAAAATAATATTCTTTTTCAATCTAGGTTGTTAAGAGTATTTTGTTTTGGGGATAACATTGAAAATATTTTGTTGACCGATGGGTTTGTATGCAGGCTATGGCGTCCACCCGCATGGGCTAGTCTTGCCCCATCTCGTCCTAGGTACCCAAGGTATGGGTTGCTGGGTTGAGTTGAGGGGACACCCCTACTGCATTAAAAAAAACAAAAAAAAAAACATTGAAAATATTTTTGATCTAAAATTTGTCTTAAATTCTATGTACAATTATGTCCTTTTCTAGGTCAAATTTGTGACTTTGGATCACTTTCACATGTACCAATTTGTTTTGCAATGCACAAATTTAACCTCGATGGTTGTATACTTATGTTCTTCGATTCACTAGAATATTTACCTCTTTCTAGTTACTAATGTTTGGTGGTATTTTATTATATCTCAAAGAAGTCGTCAAATTATTAGGGACAAGTTTTCCTAGGTCAACCCCTAGGAGAGGCCAACTTTATGATTAGTAGATAGCAAACAAGAATGCAAATGCCTTAGATGATGATTCTAAAGTAAGTTTTGTTCCTTTTAGTGTTCCAAGTGAAGTTCTAATAAATACTCCTTGCATGTGAATGATTGATCAATCAATATTTTATTTCTTTGATTAATAAATGAATGCACATTGAATGCCTTTAAATAAAAGTATATAGTAATAAACCATGATAAATGTGTACCAAGTTATCTCATGATGGTAAAGAAATGGACAAGCATCAACCAAAATTTGAGTTTGAATTATTGAATATTAGGGACCAAATTCGTAAGCATGGGACCAATCTCATGGCCATGGGATTGACCCAAGATAAGGGCCAATATGATCAAAGTGAAGAATGAATGTTTGAGTATGAAGGATGAAATAAATATACAAAGAATGGGAGAATGTGTAGGAAGGTATTGTTAGATCTATGAGAATGCGTGTAAAGGGAGATGAATGAAGGACTAAGGAATGAGCCCAAATTCACACAAAATTGAATCATTTCTTGATATATAATTGTATTAATACATTCTAGAAATAAGCATAAAACTAAATGGGAGCTTGCATGGGCATGCAACTTTCACTATTATATTTTAACCCCACTTTGAGGTGTATATGTGGCCATGTATCTCAAATTGTAAATGAGAACTTCATAAACATGCATGAAAGTAAAGGATTAGACATAAAAAAGGATACTAAGTCCATGAAAAGTAATGGAACCTGCTATATATCTTTGTATGCTCATCATGCTTGGCATGCATGATCTATAAGAACCTAGAAAATAGAAAAAAGAATGTGGTATGAATAGATTCTTAAGGTATAAAAGTAAGCTACCCTAAATTTTTTACTTAATATATAGATTGATTTTTTTTTTTTTTTAATTAGCTATTAAGAAAACTATATTATTAAGGTAATATAGAATAAAAAATAAACTTTAAATCTAACCTACAACAAAAAGTACAAGGGATAAAAAATGAAAGATGTGAATAAAAATGATATAGAAATGAAATATGTAAAATAAACATGTGTGCTTAGAAAATGTGGATTTTGACACAAAAAATTGATTGAGAGGCTATTCTACTAAAATTTTAGGTGTATTATGAGAAGTTACAAAATCTAGGCTTTGTAGCTATAATAACAAATGCTACAATATTGTTAAGGGCACAAGTACTTTGTATGGGCCTATAACTTAATACCCAAGCTCTAGTATAGATAATCCTTCGTCCACTTGTAGAACATCCACATCTATTGTTGATAGTGAAAAATCTTGAGTTTAATGTAGAGACAAGGTGGAAAAGGCTCTGTTGCAAATGACACTACCATAGTTAATCCCCTATTGGTGTTTTTCAATCTCCACAAAGGTTAATAGGGAACTCTTGGGTGTGTTCAAACCTGGTGATAATGTGTGTGGTGTCTAAAAGATGGTGATCAAAAGATAAAAACCTAGGGAAAAATATGAGAACAATATGGTGTGGTGTGATGGAGACATAAGAGAATTATTGAGATTACAAATGAAACAATTGAGGTGAAATATGGAAACAAATTTAAACCCAAGTAGGAGAGTATTAGAAAGACTTAAATTGGCAACTTGAATAAGTGAAGAGAATTGGATTATAATGGTATCCTATATGGAGAATTGTGCAATGCATACGATAAATGGAAAGAAGAAAAGAAGAATATAAGAAATACACAACTTAAATGACACAAAAGGCTATAAAATATTGAGATATTTATATTTTAATATTTCTACCCTACTCTTTGATGGAGTCTTTATAAATAACCTATTTATTAAAGGAGAGAAGTGGTAGTGAATTTTCCAAATCATAAGTTTTTGGTCAGCCCATAATACTATGTTCCACTTTTTGGCCAAAGTAGGACATTGAAATCAATATTTTTCATCAAATTCTCACTTTATGAAACCCATAGCAACTAAACCATTCATAATTTGGAGATGATGTGAACTAGTCATTTGTGAGGATTTGTGTGTAGCCTCTAAAAATATTTTTATAAAAATTAGAAAGAAGTTGTGATTTTTTTTACTTAACTTGTAATAACTAATTTTTTATAATATATTTTTTTTAAAGTGATGTTTATGTCGTAACACATTAGTTTTTTTTATAGAAAGGATAAAATTATAATATTTACAATATAGATTTGTAACATCAATATCTAGTGGATGAAATTATTTTTTCACAATTTTTTGTTGCATTTTTTTTAATTAATTTTTGAAATCAGGGTAATTATAATTTCAAAATAGGTGTATGTCCTAACACATAACTTGTTTTGTATGTATCAAAATTATTTTTTTTCTAAAATAAGGACATCAATACCTAAGGTAAAAATATTTTTTAGATTTTTTTCTCTATTTTTGTATTTTTTCATGTTTGTGAAACAAATACTTGATGTTTGGTGAAAAACCTACATCACAAGAAATAAAAATAAATAAATAATAAAATTAAAAATATTCAAAATTATACTTTTTGGAAAACTTATAATAAGGGCCACATACTTACAAAACATAACTTCTAAATGAATTTAATTGATCCCTCAATTTAAGGTAAAGAAAAAGTGGTTTTTGTTAGCATTTTGATAGGTGTGAAGGAGACTCCATTATGGGTATCATTTAAGACTAGAGGGGTTCTATCGAAGGAGGTTTTATCTAAAGGGGTATTATCTAACCCTTTTCAATTAAAAATATTTAGATGTAATCCATCAAGGATTAAATTATTAAATTTTCTAAAAATATGTGATTTTAGGCAAAAACAAGGATGTCCTAGAAATGAGACTCATTATTGTGGGATCACCCTGCTATAAGTGAATAATTTAAAAAAGGTTTTGAAAATAGGGCAATACTAAATTATTGGGAAGATGACCATTGAATATATAGTAGGGATTAGGGTGGAAAGAGTGGATCAATTTTAATTTTTAAGATTTTGAAGATAGACTCTAGTACCTAGCTAGTGTGGGTGTTCTTAAGGGGTCAAGAGTTCAAGGTTTCAAAGTTGTTAGATATAGTATTTCTAAGGTTGGGGCTACTTATATCCTTTTGTGATTAGGGAAAGAGATCGAACCACATGATTTTTTTTAAAACATGCTAGATGAGTTGGATTTTGGTAGTGTGGAAACATAAGGTAGAGATTACAAAGTAGGCAATTTATGACCTTACATTTTTCCTCTTCACTTAGATTATGAAACAAAGTGAAGAATTATGCTAAATTAAAGTAAAATATATAAATTATTTAATAATTTATTATATTTACAAAAGATATTTAAAATGGATATATGTAGGAGAAAATATAATTTTAGTCTTCCTTTTGAGTTTTTGTTAGGATTAAAAGGTGTCATCTATAGGTTTGTAAATCCTTCATATTGCATGGTAATCCTTGGAAAGTGTCTCTAGGCACTTAGGTTGTATTGTAAAATATTTTGTAATATTACCTCCCACGATTGTTTGTATTATATTTATAAGGGGTGATTGGTTCCACTAGCAGCAATAAAGGTGACTTGTGGACATAAATATTTAATATTATCTTCCCCACACGTGGAAACCTAGAATGGGATAATAAAAGATAAGGAAAATGAAAAATGAGTGACTATTTGGATTCTCCAAGTGGAAAATTGGAATGAGGAAACAAGTGTCTCTTGGTATTCCATCATTTATTAAATTTAATGTAATGTTTATCTCCCAATTTTCAGCACCCAAGTTGGAGGGAAAATATTGGAGCCAAAACTAGTGCCCTTTCGCATTTCAAGGAGGTATTCCAAGGGTTGGGGACTTTTGGAGTGAAAGTTCATCTTTGGGAGCCTTATTTGGGGCTTAATATGTCTTCACAAGTCTATAAATTCAGCCTCTTAGATGGAGAAAAGATGAGCAATAGTTGAATGTAGAGTTTCATTATAGGAACAAGGACAAGTTGAGACATAAAGAGGTTGTTCATAAGTGCTTCCATGGTCAAAGAAAAGAGGATAATTGAAGTAATTACATATTTTAATATCATTTATTTGAAGGTAGTGCATACTTGGCCTCTCTTCTTGTTGGAGTTTTTTCCTTCAAGGTTTTCTCCACGTAAATCTTGTGTTATGTGATGCTCTTGTGTTGCTAATTTGTGCCTCATTGTTGTTATCTTATGGATACATTATTAGTTATAGATTATTTTTATAAGTTCACATAAGGTAGTTTTTAGAAGAATGTTATGTTGGTCAATTTTTGGCATCATAAATAAGATGGATCTAATCATGGTAATTCCATATTAAGACAAATTAATCTTTAAATGTTCATATAAGTTTTATATTTTCATGTTGTTGTACTCCAAGCCTTGTATCTCATCCATTGAATTTATATTTGGATAGAGATTAATTTTCCCAATAATTGTTATAAGAGCCTATTTATTTCTCATTATTTGGTATTAGAGTTGACGGTTAACTAGGTTCTAGGTAATACTTCTTTTTTTATTTCTTAGCTTGGAAAGCTTGTGGGAATTTTTTAGAAGGAATTGGAGGTTGTTGGAGGGATTTGGGGTCTATTATGAATGTTCTACATGAGTTAATTTTAATTTTCAGATTTGTGAGATTGGAAACCATGAATATTTTCAATGTAATCTATGTTGGGTATTGGAAGCTCATGATTATGGATCTTCATACAATTGGTTGTGTTTTGGTCTTGGATCTCTTGTTTAACAATATGTGTGTATCCTCTTGCTTTGTAGCTTTGTTCCTTTACTTGTGGTCATGTGTAGTAAGTGTTGGGAAATTGTGTTTCAACCTTGCAATTATATAAAAGTTATTGTTGATAGGATATATATATATATATATATATGGGTGATCCCACAAAATTGGTTTACAATTCCGTTGAAGAAGGAAAATTGCAAAGAATTCCCCCATGAAGAAAATTTTGGGTTTTTGGGGGTTCGCACGAAGGGGGGGCCACTCTAACCAAAAAGGGGTCTCTCGAACCCCCCTTCGAGTGAACCCTCTTTAATGATGAGGCCCACTTTTTGCACATTGTCTAGAATGGAACAAAGGGAAATTTTGAAAAAGGGGGTTCAAGGGAACCCCCCCTCCGCTCGAAAGGTCAAGGGGGGTTTGCTTGAAGGGGGTTTGAACGAACCCTCCTTTTTTGCCCTTCTCCCCTTGCACCAAATTTCTAAAAAAAATTACCTTTCAAAGCTCAAGTTAAAGATAAAAATGGAGGAAACTTCACAGACCCAATTGGATGATGGTAGTCCTCAGAACGAGCTATCCATCGAATATAATTTTAATATATTTTGGTTTTATTATGTATTTTTTTTAGTTTAATTAAACATAGGTTTTTCATTGAAAATTAAGCTCTCTGTTTTGCACAAGTGGAAAATTAGTAGATTATTGGAAAAAAAGTCTAAAAGATATGTTCGGGATAGGTATTGATGTCCTTGATCCAATAAAAAAAATAAAATTGAATTTCAATACATACAAAAAAAATATTTGTTTACGGTCTACCTATGTTTGAAATGTAATTGGTTTGACTTCAAAACTTGATTAAGAAAAAAATTTCAATAAAACACTATGAACCCAAACGAACTTGTTAGATATTATAGTTACAAAGCTAAATTAGAAAAAAATAGAATTTTATCCTTCATAGAAAAAATGTTATGTTGTTTACGGTGAGCATCACTCCTTAAAAATGGTGTTTACTGATAAAAACTAGTTTTCGAAGGAGATGGAAAAAGAAAGGCAATTTGATTCATTTTAAAAATATATATATAATTTATAATCTGGAAATTTTTTTTCACAAATCACTAGTTTACATCATCTTCAAATTCCTCATGGTTTAGCAGCTATAGGTGCCCGAAAGTGAATATTTAGTTAAAATAGTTCAGTTCAATGTCTAGTTTGGCCAAAAATTGTAAACCAGTATTGTGGGATCACCTATATATTCCTAGTTACATCGATAGGTGTAATATACAATGACATCATGGGGGAGGAGTGGGATGCGTGTAAACAATTTTTTGTTAACTTTTTTAGGAAACTCCTAAAATGACTGACATGTACATTAAATAAATGATACATTGTAAATCTAGACAATTAATTATTAGGTTTTAGATCTAATGGTGGATATTTTGTTGGCTTGTCTTTCCCTAGAATGTAACTCTATTTTACAAGGGAATTGTATTATGGTTGTGGTAGAGAGGTCTACGGTGATGTATTCCAAGAGTCTGTTAGTTACAGTCATGTTGTCTATTGATCTTTGGGTGGTGATACTCCTACGAGAAGCTTGCTCTGCAAGTATATTGTAATCTTTGTGATTTACTGAATAATATATTAGGTGACTTTTGGAGTGTGGGGTTTTTCTCCTGAAAGGGTTTTCCCCATGTAAATCATTGTGTCATGGTATGCATGATATTTGTGTTTATTTCTATTTAAGTTTCTGTAATTGTTAAAGATCTGTAAATTTTTTGCAATATTCTCCTCTCAAGATTAGTGTAGGAAGTTGTTATGCTACCTTAGCTTCCTTACAATGAGAAGGTGTTCAAGTTGGATGGGTAAATTTGTCATCTAGGTCACATAAAGAAACACAGGCACTTTTTGGACTATAGAATGGAGTGCTTATGAGCTAGCTTCATGGTTTTATCTAGGTTCGTTACATGAAAGCACTAGAAGATAAGCCACTAACCTCTTTTTGAGTTGTGTACATGATATATTTTGAATATGTTATAATCTCCTAGAAAACTTTATTTTCTTAGTGGGTTGTACAATTTACTCTTATTTTCAACCATGGGTTTGTAGTTTTGTGCTCATTCCATTATGAATAGATGAGATGTTTGATGTGAACATTTAGATATTTAAATGGATTTCAGATTTATAAAGATGGTTTTTCATGTTTTATATGTTAACTAAAATATATGGTATGTAGATTTGTGATAAGACTATATTTAGGGTGTTTCAAATGAACATAGTTATAGGTTTACATGGTTGCTTGGAGGTTTCTTATTGATCTATGATTACTCCTATGCGGATTTGTTTGGAAAATTAGATCTAGTGTTGATTTTCGTGTTTGAGTCTTGGAAATACACATGTTATATCTTAATATCTTTGTTTTGCATGATACTGATGTAGGGTTGAATCTATTTTTTAGTTATTCAAGATTGGTACATTGATAATGTATTTTTCCTTTGAGATGTTGCATATGTGTAGATCTTGTAAAATTATCTAATGTGGATTCTTTTTGGTAGGCCATATTCTTGGTCACCATTATTACATTGGTATGCTTATTGTAGTGAGAGATGTTTATTGAAAGTACCTGATATAGTTTTTCATTTGAATCCATAGTAGTTATTTATGGTGTATGAGAAGCTCTATTCACTTTTAAGTTGAGTTTTGTCAATGATATTGGTCATGATGCCATATATAACTTGGTATTACTTTTAGTGTGAGATTTATGTAGTTACATAATGTGTTCTATCTTCTTTGTTTCAAGATTTTGGTTCTAATTGTTGCTACAGTGTGTAGTGAGCAATGGATAATATTTGATTAAAAGATAGATGGTCTTTCATAATAGTTGTTGGTTTCATAAAGATTTCTTGGATTCTTTGTTTAGGTAGCAGTGAGAATTTAAAGACATCTTTGGTTCTATTGACAAAGGATATGTGGAAATTGTATCTTCTTGGTTTGGAGATTGTGGTTGTACTTTACCTTTTGGGAACTCATGGTGTTGAGTTCTTTGATTGTGAACTGGGGCCATGTGGAGGATCTTCAGTTAGGAGATGGTTATCATGATGCTTGGATACCTTGGTTACATAGTTCAATGGGAGCTTTGGTAGTGATATTGATTCATCATTGGATGATGGATGGTTATTTTCATGTGATCTCCTAGGAGGGGATGTTAGATCATGATGTCATGATATGTTCATGATTCTATAGTTGGAACTTTGACAATGGCCTTGTTTGTTCTCTTTGGTTTTGAGTATTAACCATTTGTTTGGAGCTTTTTGATTTTGTAGGTTTGTATTTAAAGTTGGTATGGATTTATTGGTGGATGGTCATGGAGACTAGAGAGACTTGTGTGAGGCTAAGAGTCTCTTACTTATAAAAGATTGTATGTTGAGGTTGCTACTCTTTGATGAGGATTTCAACAGAAATACTAAGGAGCCTACACCTAGTTATATAGATGTGAATCCATTATGGACCTGAAGAGAAAGTTATCCTTTATTATCAGCTCTTTTTGCTTGGTTTTTTATGCACAAGACAATCTTGTATCCCACTATTGATCTACTTGGTACGTGAATGATATGAGAGGTATTACCTACTTGATTATTAGATGCATTATTTACTTTTATCTTGTCTTCTCATATGAGTTAGTCTTGAATATAAAAATTTCAAGGACTTGTTAAGAAGAAGGTGCATGGTTTGTGAATTAATTTCGTTCTCCTTGTTTTGGTCTTGACCTATGGATCTAGTTATGAGGACTTAATTAGAGAGGTATAGAAAATGGTTTTTGGCTTTGGGAATATTCCCTTTGTTGTGGGAATGATTAGTTGGTTTGATCTACCTTTGGTATGAGAGGTTTACATCTATTTCTTACATGCTTTAATTTAATTTTAATGGTATATGTTGATATGCTTTTAGTTTGGGAATGGTGAAGGAGATATTTCATTACAAAGCCTAGTACATATTAGTGTGGAACAAGGATAAGATTTGATTTGTAGGTTCTCTCTTTGCTCATGGTATTCTTCTTGGATGTTTGGTTTCACATGGTTGAGTGTGAAGAACTTGGGAGAGTTATGGAGAGTAGTGGTGAGAGAGGTATTACAACATATTTTTTTTACATATAATTTGCATATCATTGTATGTTTCCTTTACATCCTCTATGTGAAGTACTTTAGGTAGACTTGGTTTTCTTTGATCTATTTTTAGATTTGAAATTACTCATGCAGTGGGATTTTCTATCTACATATGCCTAGTTATCCTCTTTTATATCTTGGTTTGCTAGTTATTGACGTGATGATGAGTTTGCATGTTTCATTAGTTTTGGATCTATGAGTTATGCAAGTCATGGATTAGCTACCCACTTTCTTATAGTGGCATGACTCAGATGTGGGCTATCTATATACATAAGATTATTTTAATGTTAATGTGGAATTTGTTGGTTGGCATTGTCTGTGGTCATTTGTTCATTGGTATGTTGCAAATTGAGATAGGAGGATGGATATATATAGACTTGAATGTAGATTTTGGGTTGGTATGTTGATGGTATGAAATTTTATTTATGATTTGTATACCTAGTTTGAGGCATGGTTCGCATGGATGAGTTAAAATTTTCTATGGTTCCTATTCTAGTTGGTATGAGTAAGGTAGCTACTCAAATCCTTCGTTATCATTTTAATTTGATGCTTGTGTTCATGTAAATATTTGTGCAGGTTTCAATTATAGTTGATATGTTTCACCTTGGCATGTTCCTTTTCTTCCATAGGTAGCATGTTGGAGGATGGTGATTATCATGGTTTCTTTTTCAAGTATCTTGTTGGAGCATGCGAGCATGGGGTAGTGCAAAAAAATGGGGGACCAAAAAGGGGTCTTAATTAACCAGTTTTTTTTTTTGAAATTAAGAAAGACTGACCTTGGATGAGAAATTGAAGATAGCTAGACTCAAAATTTTAAGATGCAATAAAAACAAGAGTCGTAATGCTCCTAATCTACTTTCTAAACTATCATTTTTTTTAAATAGTAGAGATTAAGGGGTTCAAAAAGGGGGGCCACACAAATTGGTCCTATTTAAAAAAGAAACATAACAGAGTCTACTGTGGCCCCACTAAAATGTTAACTTTTTTTTTCGTATTTTAAAATTTTTGCTTTAGTGAGAAATTAGGTAATGCTGTGTAGTTTATCCCTGATTTGTCTACTAATTTTTTAATGAATATATGATTTTTTACTAATTTTGAAAGTGGACACATCCTAAAAAACATAAATTTGAGTGTGCTCCCCCCTAAATTTTAAAAAAATGACTAAAAATATTTTCTTTGAATATGTGTAGAATAGATTCTAGTTTCTAAAATATAATTTATTTAAAATTTTGATGAATGGTTAAAAAATAAAGTGAAAAATACCAAAAAATGGTTTTTGACAAAAAAATGGATACACCAACAAAGAAATTAAAGACGGAAACCTTAACATACTCAAAATATAAAAAAAATTACATGGTTAGATAGCTAAGAGAGAGCTTTAAACTACCATGGTGTTTTTGTGACTTGAAATTGAAACACATGCAAACCTAGTGGGGAGAACACTCAAGATTATGTCAAATATTTCACAATCTACAAAAACACATCTTTGGATGTTGGAAATTCACTCCAAACCTTTGGGCTGGAACCCCAAGGAAAATCCAAGCCAAAGGCTTTAAAATTTTCAAAGCAAACAAAAACGCAAGCACGTTATAAAGTGCTCAAGTTATTGGAATGTTTCACAAAATGCAAGTGTGTTATAACATACTCATGTTATGTGAATGCTTTCACTAAACGCGAGTGTGTTATAACATGTTGGTGTTATGTCTTGCACTAATTTTTTTCTCTTTCTTTCTCTTTTTCCTTGTCATTCAATGAAACTATATACATGAAATAAACATTTAATAGTTTCTTATACATGAAATAAACATGAAATAAGTGTAAGTTGACATTTATATATTGATATTTACTTTCTTATAATTTAAGATATATTTCATGTATATAGTTTCAGGATATTTGAAGTGTTTTCAGATCTCTAGGAGTTATAATGAAAATTCTAGTTTTTGAAAGATCTTATAATTTTTTAAACTTAGTCAAATTTCAGTAATCAACATGTCAAAATTCAGTAATTTGGAGCTCATATTTTAGTAATCAATAAGTTGTATCATCTTTTTCTCTCTTCATCTCACTCATTTTTATCCCTTATGCTCTAGACCTCTCTCTCATTATCTCCATCCTTTTATCTGACTCTCTCTCCCTTGAGCTCAATAACTACCTCTCTCCCTACCTCTCCCTCCCTCCCTCCTTCCTCCCCTCTCTCTTTCTCTCCTTCCCTCTCTAATCTCAATCTCACCATTCTCTCTCTCTCTCTCCCCATCTCTCTCCTCTCTCTACTTATATCTATCTCACCTCTCTCCCTCCCTACTTCTCCCTCCTTCTTCCCTCATCTCTCCATCCCTCCTTCCCCCTCTCTCTCTCCTTCCCTATCTACTCTCTATCTCTACCTCTCCCTACCTCCTCCTCCTCCTCCTCTCTCTCTCTCTCCACACCCTTCCATCCAACTTCTCTCTACCTACTCTCTCTCCCACCCTACCTCTCTCTCTCTACCTACCTCTCTTTCTAACCACTCCTCCCTCTCACCCTCCCCCTCTCTACCTCTCTCCCGTACCATATCTAATGCTCTCTATCTCCTCTCACTATCTCTACCTACCTCTCCCTCCATTCCTTCCACCTTACCTCTCTTTCCCTATGTCTCCCTATCTCCCTCCCACCTCTCTCTCTCTCTCCCTCATTCTATCCCTCAAATCCTACCTCTTTTTCTCACCTCTCTCTCTCCCTACTTCTCCCTCCCTCCTTCTCCCCCTCTCTTTCCTTCCCTCTCTACTTATATCTATCTTACCTCTCTCCCTACCTCCTCCTTCCTTCTCTACTTCTATCTATCTCACCTCTCTCTCGCTCCCTAAATATCCCTCCCTCCTCCCCCCCTCTCTCTCTCCTTCCATATCTACTTCTCTCTATATCTCTCTCCATCTCTACCTCCCCTTCCCTCATCCCCTCTCTCAATCTCCCCACATTCCACCTTCCCTCTCTACTTCTCTCTCTCTCTCTCTCTCTATCTCCCTTCTATCGAACCTCTCTCTCTACCTACTTGCTCTCCCACCCTACCTCTCTCTCTACCTACCTCTCTTTCTACCTATTACTCCCTCCCTCTCACCTTCCTCCCCTCTCTCTCCCCTACCATATCTAATTCTCTCTCTCTTATCACTCTCTTTGCCTACCTCTCCCTCTAATCCTTCCACCTTAGCTCTCTTTTCCTATGGCTCCCTATCTCTCTCCCACCCCTCTCTCTCCCTCAGACTATCCCTTAAATCCTACCTCTCTACCTCTCTTTCCCCCAATCCCTATCTACTTCTCTCTATCTCTCCTCTCCCTCCATATGTCTCTCTCTCCATCCCTCCTCTCTTTACTTCTATCTATCTTACCTCTCTCTCCCTCCCTACTTCTCCCTCTCTCTCTCTCCCTCCCTCCGTCCTTCCTCTCTCTCTCTCTCTCTACTTCTATCTATCTATCATATCTCTCCCTCCATCCTCCCCCTCTCTCTTTTATTCCATATATAATTCTCTCTCTCTCTCTCCATATCTACCTCTCCTTCCCTCTTTCCCTCTCTATGTCCCTCTCTTAATCTCCCCACCTCTCTCTCTCTCTCTCCTTCCATCTCTACACTCTCTCTCATCATTCTCTTATTCTCTCAATCTCCCCCTCACCACCTCTCTCTCTCAACTTCTCTCTATCTCACCTCTCTCCCTCCCTATTCCCTCTCTCATCTCCCACTCTCTCTTCCTCCCTAGTTATTATTCCCTCCTTCCCCTCTCTTTCCTTCCCTATATACTTCTCTCTCTCTCTCTCCATCTCTACCTTTCCCTCTCTCCTTCCCTCTCTATATCTATCTCACCATTCTCTCTCTCCCTAACTCTCCCTCTATTCCCCCTTCCATTTCTCTCTCCATCCCTCCCCTTTCTTTCTCTATCACTCTCTCCTCCCCTCTCTACTCTCTATCTCACCATTGTCTCTCCCTCTTCTTCTCTCTCTACTCCTATCTATCTCACCTCTCTCTCCTTCCCTACCTCTCCCCCTCTCTACTTCCATATATCTCACCTCTCTCTCCTTCCCTCTCCCCTATCTCTTCTCTATCTCCCCTTCCCTATCTACTAGAGAGAGAGATAGGTAGAGGGAGGTAGAGGAGAGATAGAAATAAATAGGGAGGGAAGGAAGGAGAGAGGGTGTGGGAGAGGGAGAGAGAGAATGGTGAGATATAGAGTAGAGAAGGAAGGAGTGAGAGAAATATGGGAGAGAGAGAGAGAAAGAGAAGGAAGGAGGAAGGGTGGGAGAGTTAATGAGGGATATGTGAGATAGAGAAAAGTAGAGAGAGAGGAGGGATGGAGTGGGAAAGAGAGAGAGGAACGAGTGAAAAAGAGACAGGGTAGAGAATGGTGAGATAAAGAGAAGTAAAGAGGGAAGGAGAGAGTGATAACGAAATAGGGGGAGGATGGGAGAGAGAGATGGAGATGAGAGATATAAAGAATGGGGAGGGAGAGGTATAGAGAGAAAATGAGGGGGAGAGAGAGAGAGGTGAGATACATAGGTGTAGGGAGAGACGGGTAGGGAATGCTGGATGAAGAGGTAGGTAGAGAGAGGGATTGGGGAGATTGAGAGAAGAGAGAGAGGGAGAGGTATGGAGGGAGAAATAGGGAGGTGAGAGAGGGGTAGGGAGTGATGGAGGGAGAGGTAGGTAGAGAGAGAGGGGAGATAGAGAGAAGTAGAGAGAGAGAGATGGAAGGAAATAATGAGAGAGATATGGAAGGAAATAATGAGAGAGAGAGGTAGAAGGAGAGGGAGAGAGAAGATAGAGATATGTAGAGAGGAAATGAGGGATGGAGGGAGGGATCTATAGAGATAAGTAGAGAGGGAAGGAGGGACAAAGGGATGGAGGGAGAAGTGAGATAGAGAAAATATATGTGTGTGTGTGTGTGAG
This sequence comes from Sequoia sempervirens, assembly GCA_007258455.2. Classification (NCBI taxonomy): domain Eukaryota; kingdom Viridiplantae; phylum Streptophyta; class Pinopsida; order Cupressales; family Cupressaceae; genus Sequoia; species Sequoia sempervirens. The sequence continues at coordinate 23,867 of VDFB02279634.1, read as the reverse complement.
AGAGAGAGAGAGAGGAGAGGGGTAGTTCTTGAGCTAAGGAGAGAGAGTCAAATAAAGGGATGAAGATATTGAGAGAGAGAGATATATAGAGCACAAGGGATAAAAATTGAGTGAGATAGAGAGAGAGAAATATGATACTGTGTGAGGTAACATGTGCAAATGAATAACAAGATAAAAAATGCAATGAAATGTATTACATTAGAGAATTTAAATCACAAACTAAATCAAATTGAAACAAGAGAAAATTCCTAAAATCGTTCCATTGTTCTCTATTCTCAAGGATCCTCTAAGTCATTAGTACTCTCAGATTTGTATATTGCACTATGATTGGTTTGGATGACAACCTAAGAAATGAGATGCTATAAGATGCAAGAATCTAATTCCTACATGAAGTATAAACTAGGTGATTTATTCCATGATGCTATTATATTAATGTTGCTAGATGTAAAAATGGATATTATGCCATGATAATGATACTAAATGCTGCTGTGATAATGGTAATATGACAATGGATATGATGCTAAATACTATGATGCAAATGTTGTATAGAAACTAAAATGATAATGAAAATGAAACTATGAAACTAAGCCATGATTCTAAACTAAAATGCTTCTACAATGCAAATTGTTAAATGCTAAATTGATCTAAATGCTCTATGCTTAAACTCTAAATGCTCTCACAAAATTTCTGCATAGTAAGTTTGCTCAAAAGATGGGATGAAAATGCTGGAGAATGGGCTTGTATTTATAGGATTTCCAAAGCATAAAATGATTTGGTAGTAACCAACAGTCAAGATTTTAGCTGGAGAGATGAACGGTGGAGATGGAAGAAGTTAGAGGGAATCATGGAGGATGTTCCCTTTAAAAGAGCAACATGCCAAGTGTAAGAGAGAATGAAATGATGGAGAGAGCAAAGTGTCCAAAATTAGTTTTGGAATTGGTTGAGGATATTTGCATTTAAATATTAAGCATATTTAAATTCATGAGACACTTGATGATGTGGCAAGAAGAAAAGTGTTGTAGACATGTGACTAATTTTTAATTTGGAATTATTCAAACTTAGTGAGAAGATATTTAATTAAATAAAAACAAACTATTGACATTTTTTTTATTTAATTAAAATTAGAGGAATATGATTTAAGATGGAAGAAATAGGAAAGTGTGAACTATATAAATAAATTTAGAATTTATTTATAAGTAGATGAAATAAGAGATTTATTAATTAAATAACTGGTATTTAATTAATTAAGTATCTTGACCGATTTTAGGTTTATACATTTTTCCCTTCTTTAAAGTAATGTGTTTACATGTTGCTTCAAAGAAAAATTTGCTGCTAATGCAGACAAAATATTTTTGATGCCCCAAACGTTGATTTTCAAGTGATAACGAATATATGCCCCCTCAAGAGATAAATCAATGAATTTTTGAATTTTTAAGAATTTTTGAATTTTTGATGATTTTTCAATGATGTGAGGACGATTTCAAAATTTTATGATCCAAAAATGATTGATCTCCTAAAAAATTATGTTTAAGCCACCAGGTGATGAAATGATTAATTAAGCCCCTTTGAAAAATAAAATAAATCAACCTCACAAAAATCCCACTTAATTAGCCTTTAAAAGGTTAAAAAGGTGATTTTGAAGTTCATTTGTGCATTTTCAATTTAAAGATTTAAGAGTGATTGAGCAATTGAGAAATTTGAGCAAGATGGTAATTCCCTACCACACACACTTATTTGAGCACATGTGACGTCACAACCGCCCTGCAACGTATGGACCTCCAATACGTACCCCGAAAAACCTCCTTGTGATTTTTGAAATTCATTTTTCTCGCATTTTTTTATGTTTAAATTTTGCTTGTCATGTTTTAATGCATATTAGCACCTGTGATAGGTCGAATGTGAGCGTTAGAAAACAAGCAGCAAGTAAAAGAGTGCAAATAAACACCAAAACAACCTACACCTCAAGATTAGCCTAAGTTGGAAACAATGCAAGACAAAGCAACGAAATGAAACTTTATACCTTGCGTTGAGTCGATCCTTTGGTTGGCCCTTCGATCTTTGACGTGTATGCTCCTTGGATGGCACAAGATGTGTTAGACGGATATTGATGATAGGACGATTGTGGATTTTGAGAGGATGTTTGGGGATGGGTGTATGGATAATGAGGAGGTGGTACCTCCTGCTGATACGCCAAGGGACCTTGTTGATAAAAAGGTTGTTGTTGTGAGGTGGGATATTGATTGGTTGGGTAGTTATGGGTGGCATACTGTTGGGAAGTAGGGAGAAGGTGTTGTTGATTGGCTTGCGGATATTGGGGGTGTTGATATGACTATTGCGATGCCCCATAGGAGGGTTGTTGTTGATATTGTTGCTGGTTGTAATAGTTGTAATGATGGGGTGGTTGTTGATATTGTTGTTGATGCATAGTGGGCGGTTGTGATGGGCGAGATGGGATGTTATGTGGTGGTTGCACTTACGGGCATAAAATGGATGCAAGGAATGGAGATATGGTCGGGGCTGAAGGCCAAGGTTGATTTCCTTGCAGTTGATGCTGTGATGGTTGTGCTGAGAATAGGGGATTGACCAACGGTTGTTGTTGAGGTGGAGGTGCGATTGAGATGTGGTGCGAGGGAGGTTGTTGAGCACTAGTGGGAGTGTAGGATTGGGGAGGTTGTTGAGATACGAACGATGATGATGGAGGGATGTTAGATTGGGGCAGCTGTTGAGGTACGAACGACGATGGTGGAGGAATGTTGGATTGGGATGATGGGGGAGGATTGAATGACGATGGAGGAGGGATGTTGGATTGGGATGATGGTGGAGGGTTGAATGACGATGGAGGAGGAATGTTGGATTGAGGTGGTTTTTGAGGTACAAATGATGATGGTGATGGATTGTTTGTCCCAGAAGGTGGGGGTAATGTGGCGAAGGGGTTGCCCCCAGTGTTGACAGGAAGCGGGTTTGAGGGGGGTGGTGCCGGTAGCATTAATGGTTGCGGTTGCGGTACATTTTGTGGCATGCCATAGGCAAAAGGATCATTGGGATCAACGGTTTGGGGGGCTCCCGTGACCGAGATGGTGGGATGTGTGGGATTGCCAATGGGATATAGGATAGCGTTGCCGAATTTAGGTTGATGCCAGCTTCCTACGGAAGGAACGTTGGGGACATACGAGCTACTGGGGATGTCATGTGAGGCTTGGGGTACATTAGATGTGGAGGTGCCATACTTGGATAAGTCGACACCTGACGGAAACTTGACACCTTTGTCAATCAAGTGAGCCAAGATTTGGTCACCATTTCTTTCGAGAAGGCGCTCCGTCATTTATGCATTAACTGGGTTGCTAAAGTGCTCCTCGAATGTGAGTTCGGGTTGATCGGCCATGTTTTCCTCCCCAGGTGGCGACATGTTTTGACCATCCGCATTGGATAGCGATGAGGTGCCGTTGTGGGGATCATGAGGGATATTAGCACCATAGTTCGGATTTGACGAGATGTTGACTGTGTTGGTGGGATTTTGTGGGTTGTTCGATTGGGCGTTCAGGGCTTGTTGGTCGGCCATTTTCTTTGCCTGTGATCGAGTCTGAACGGGCATGCAAGATGATGAGGTTGATCAAGATATTAGAAACACCTTGATGATGAGAGATTGATTGGATTTTGATGGAAGATTAGTTGACGATGATTGATTAGGTCGACGTGGATTGGCTTGATGGAATTGGATTGGATTGATTGGTAGATATTGGATTAACCTAGATTCTGGGTTTTGATCCAAATAGATTTGATGATGTGGGGATCAGACTGATCTGATGATTAGGATTGATGTGATGATAGATACGATGAAGACCGAGATCCACAACCGAGTTTAAGAAGGATCCTTGGTAACACTAGGTATTGATTAAAAGGTGGATGTATGATAATGACACCAAATCCAACTTGAGATAGAAGCGGATTGATTGGGTCGAAAAGGATAACTGACCTAAGACGGATAGTGATCCTAAGCCAGCTATGATGATTGTGATTAGGGATGAATACCTAGGTCAACTTGGATGACAACTCCAACGGGGTTTATATGGAATAACGGAGATTAAAGATGAAAGCGTGTTTAGGACGGATGGGGAGTGTCTCAAGATAGATGAATGGCTCTCGAAACAAGAAAAAGACTATTCAGGACAAATGACCCTTAGAATGAAGGGATGGGGGCTTAGAACGGACGTTCAGATGTTTGTTTTGGACGCTAAATGATCGTTTCGGTGTTCAAAACAGAGGGACAATGAATGCCAAATGATGGTATAGGCTGGTCAAAGGGACAGGTCCACCACTACAAAAGGACAAGTCTGCCACTGTACTTGGACAGGTCCGCCACTGCACTTGGACAGGTCCGCCACTGCACTAGGACAGGTCCGCCACTGCACAGAGATAGGTCTGCCACTGCACAGGGACAGGTCCGCCACTGCACTAGGACAGATCCGCCACTGAACTAGGAAAGATCCGCCACTGCACTAGGATAGATCCGCCACAACATGAAGACAGGTTTGCTAAAGGATAAGGTCAAGTCTGCCAAAGGATAAGCTTAAGCTTAATTTTTTGATGGATGGCAAAGGCAAAGGACCCAAATTGTAGCAATCATAAAAATACTTGGCCAAATCGATAATCACTGGTTTTTGCACAAGAAAGACAATTCAAACAACACAACCCTAAGATTAGTAGAAACGGGTATGGTCAACAAAGTCTTCTACTCTAGGATGCACATGGTTTCTAAGGAGTCCTCGATATACACCCGGTACGTGAGGCCCAAACAGTGAACACCAACCCATTACAAGCGTGAGTCGGGAACCTTAGCGAGATACTAGAGGCTCGGACCAACTCTTCACGTCATCCCGACGCTTCGCCATTTACAACGTGGTTGGATTGAGGTACAACTTTCGCTCTCCCCCCTTTATATACCCCGCCGATACACGTGGTTGGAATCGTCCCTTGGGGTGATGAAATCCCCAAGCAGGTCCCACTAAGAAAGTGAAAAATGGTGACTCAAAAGGACTTGGAAAGCTATGATTTCTCGTCACCCAGGATCGCCAAATGGTGCAAGGGGATTGGATACGTCAAATAACCTTCCCAAACACGCCAAGCAAGGTTTATTGACACCCCTTTAATTAAACTATGTTCCTATTTTACCAAAAGACAATTTCGGGAAAACTTGAAATTTTTACCTTCTGCAGGGACAGATCCGCCACTCTGCAGGGACAGGTCCGCCACTCTGTTAGGACAGGTTCGCCACTTCAGGACAGGTCCGCCACTGAATTGGGACAGGTCCACCACTAAATTAGGACAGGTCCGCCACTACACTGGGACAGGTCCGCCACTGCAGGACAGGTCCACCACTCTAGGACAGATCCGCCACTCTGTCAGGACCAGTCCACCACTCCAGGACCAGTCCGCCACTGTAGGAGGACAGGTCCACCACTCTGTAACCTGGACCTGCAAAAATGCAAAAAATAGCAAACGTGAAAGAAAGAGACCCGTTTGTGGGTCCCTCCGGGCGTGCCAGAAATGTGATAGGTCGAATGTGAGCGTTAGAAATCAAGCAACAAGTAAAACAGTGCAAATAAACAACTAAAACAACCTACACCTCAAGATTAGCCTAAGTTGGAAACAATGCAAGACAAAGCAACGAAATGAAACTTTATACCTTGCGTTGAGTCGATCCTTTGGTTGGCCCTTCGATCTTTGACATGTATGCTCCTTGGATGGCACAAGATGTGAGATGTGAGATGCAAATGATGCTTGGAAACATGAAAATAGCTAAGTGTTGGTTGAGAAACAAAACTGCAAGAGTTTGGCTAGCACAAATGATCTCCCCAAAATGAGAGAAAAGAGGGGGTATTTATAGGATTTTTGGGAAATCCTAGGGGAAATGGATGGTCAAGATTGATCCACCAAATATCAAGATGTAGGGCTAAGGTGAGTTGAGAACTCACAAGCCCTCACATCTTGACATGTGGCATGTGATTTAGCCCTAAAAGGTGAAGTGGACATGAGGTGGAAGGAGAAGGACATGACATGGAGGGTACAAGTACCTTGGGATTGGACAAGATCTCCTCATAAAGGAGGTCCTGTCCCCATGTGGGTGAGAGGACATGTGAGGAATTAAAAATTCCTCAAATATTCTCATGGGGATGAGAGAAAGAATAAAGAATGAATAGAGGACATGTGGGGAGAAGTGAAGGAATTAAAAATTCCTTTTAGGTGTCTTGGGGGATTAAAAGGTGAATTAAAAATTCACATGGGGAAGGGGGATGCCTTGTCCAAAAGGAGAAAGCCTTTAATAAGGTTGACTCAAGGACATGTGCCATAAATAGGATGAGGATTAGGTTAGGCTAATCAAATGATTAAGGTTGTGCAAGTACTCAGTTAGATGGACTAATGACCTATTAGAAGCAAGTGGGAAATTATGGAGGATGTGACCTTAATGATGATTAAGGGTGTGCACATGCTAACCTTGGTTAATTAGAAGAAGATGAAGTAATTAAAATGGATTAGGGACCAACTTGCAAAAGTTGGAGGATGTGACCATGAGAGAGAAAAAATGAATTAAAATGAATTTTAATTCAAAAGGGGAATATGACTAAATTAAATAAAAGGGCATATTTATTCAATTTAGAGGAGGAAGAGGGGAAAAGTATTAAATTAAATACTTTAGGACCTTTGTGCAAGATGCAGGGTATTAATTAAACAACTGGTTTAATTAATATTGACAGAGGGGATGAGGAACCAAATGAATAAGGAGACGCGTTTGATCATATGGAAGTGATCAAATTTGATGTCTACAGCACCAATGTAGCACATTGAATGATTGTTGTAGTGCATACAATAGATTAGTGCTTAGGGTTAGTTTTGTAGTGCATTCATAGAGGGATTTAACACATCTAGAGAATTAACACTTAGAGCTAGATGTTTAGCGCATTGATAAAGGGATTTAGCGCATACGATGAATTTAATGGCACACATGGTGATTCAATGCATAGAGACCCTATTCATTAAATTCTCTAGTGCATCCATGCTTTTAGAGCTTTGAGTCACTGTTTTAGTGCATCTAGGTCAGATTGATGAATTTTTGATTGAACTCCTTGTTTTTGATATTTTTTATCGTGTCAGCTTTTGATTTGATGATGATTAATGATTTTGATAGATTAGATGATGATTGATCTCATGATAGGTGAGATTCAATGATAGGGTGATGATAATTGACCTCATTATAGGTGAGGATTAATGATAGGTTGATGATCGACCTCATGCTAGGTGAAGATCGATGATAGGTGAGGATCAATGATAAATGCTCATGAGATGCAATCAAAATATTATAAGAGCTGATTAGGTTGATAGATTGATTTGTTGATTTTCAATATGTTATGTTGATAGGAGCCTTTGTTAGTCCTATAGATTCAGGAGCTCTTCCCGAGGACTTGGGAGTTGATTTCACATTTAGATCAGGCTAATCTAAATGTGATTGGACAATATGGACTGACTTCATTGATAGATATGCCCCAACATTAGAATAGCAGGGGGATTCTGACTCCACTAGTAGAGAGATGGCATAGTGAGCATAACACCTTTCATTTGCCCACTGGTGAGATGATAGTGACACTAGAGGATTTCTACTGCATTTTGAGGATTCCAGTCACTGGGGAGCTAGTTGTATATGATTCAGTTGAGCAGGGTGGGACTGATGCATTGAGGATAGTGTTTGAGGATGATCAAATTTGTGGTTACGAGATTCCCTGGTGAGAGATGGTTGACGCATATGCGACATTGCCATGTGTGCTTGTTGGTTTCATTGGAGGTTTTCTATGTCTTAATTGTAGGTCGAAGGGACTTTCAGTTGGATGGGGTTGGATACTTGAGAGTATGATTACACAGGGTACCCGATATGCTTGGGGATGTTGCATGCTTTCCCATTTATACCATGATTTGCACCAAGTTGTGTATCTCAGAGGGGCCAATTTATCAATTGGGGTTACATTGCTTCAGATATGGGCATGGGAGAATATAGTTGTCACACATCTTATAACAGATAGACAATGACTAGCCATGAGACACTATGTTCATGCATATACAGGTCCAGTTGTCCAACCTAAGCTAGGAAAACTAGAGTACTAGAGGAGGGTACTAGATGATCTGGAGAAAATGACATGGCAGCCCTACTTAGGCTGTGAGCAGTGGCTAGAGGATGATACAAAGATGCCATATTTGTGCTCATTGATGTGCTTGATTGGTAGGACATAATTCATTATTGAGAGATTTCTATTGAGGAGGGTTTTGCGATAGTATGGCAAGGTACAGGGCATGCCTCATGGAGTGGCTCATTATGCACGGTGACAAATTGATATCCCAGAGTGGGGTCTTGTGTTATCTTATGATGATGCAGTTGAGGAGTATCAGAGTTTACAAGCAATCATTTGGGATTACCATTCAGAGGTTATCAAGGCTCCCATATTTGAGGAGTATGCACATTACTTCTTTGCACATCCCTTCCCATGAATATCCAGTCCTGATGAGTCAATACCATTATTAGATGATGACGAGAGGGCACCACCATGTGGATGCAGGTGGAGGAGAGATGGAGGAGATGAGGAGGAGGAGGAGGCAGAGAACAGTGAAAATGGGGATGGGGATGGAGATGGAGGAGGTAGAGATGGTGATAGGAGTGATGGAGATGGAGGAGATGATGGTGGAGGAGATGAGGGTGGTGCAGGGCCCATGCTAGATGTTTGAGATTTTAGAGTGCCTTAGAAGAGGTGATCACTGGTAGCAACACCTTAGTAGCATGTACAAATTAGATTGCCCTCACAGTAGTAGCAGACATAGATAGTTGCATCACAAGTTCAGGTTCAGACACTATAGGGGCAGTTAGCACAAATATAGGGACTATTTTAGGTACAGACCTAGGTCGAGGCTCAGACACAAGCACAAATTTCCACCCTTATGAGTGAGAGGGATACCTTGAGGCAACAGGTTGAGTAGGTAGAGGGCATAATAGAGAGACTGTAGAGGGCTGCAGAGGGTACCAGTACAACATATTATTTTAGAGAGGTTGCACTGCTAGGGAGACTAAGTTCTATAGGCTGAGATACCATGAGGCAGTTCTTCTAGAGCATCAACAGAGCTATGCACAATCTGCCAGTCACACTCACTCTAGGACTACTAGTATGGGTGTTACACAATTGCTTTCGAGAGATCCTGGTGTAGGTCCATTTGGCAAGGGAGGCACAGGTCTAGTGATGCCGACACCATCTGGGGGAAGCATGACATAGCTCTGATGTGATGAGAGATTTATACTAGAGACATGATGATGTATATGCCTTGATCCAGTTGAGAAATTATGATACACAACCATTTTTGTTTTTGATGATGTATCTCATTAGACATTTGGACATAATTGTACTCTTGAAATTATGATTTTTAGGTTATATGATATGCGGCAATGATTAGAGATCAATGTCTATATGTGATTTATGATCTTATGATGGATTCATTTTATTTCTATGTGCTTATGATGTTTATATGATGCTTATGTGATGCTTATATGATGCTTAGATGGTGAGTATGTATGTATGTATGTAATGATGATATGATAATGTATGAATGATGATTCTATATACTTTATGGATGATATTTTTATACCATGTGATGGATGCAAATGAAATATGATGGCCCTTATATTTTTGTATTTTCTGAATGCAAATATATGATATCTCTATACTATATGAAATGATTTTGATTATGCAAGTGAGATTCAATGCGCTTTTTTTGTGTGTTTTTTGATGTGGATATTATGATGTAATGCATGGATGGATGAATGATGTGATGCAAAAAATTATGCAACTATATGAGAATGATATGTTTTTGTTTAATGCCAAGTTTACCTAGTCTATTAATGATAGAGATAACATCATTGTGAAATTGTTCCAGCCTTGGAAAACCCATAAACAAATATGCAAAAACTAACGTGGATGTAGTCTAACCAACCATGCAGATCTAATATGCAAATGTTGTCATTGTAACAACTGATTTTTCATGCTTTTTATCGTCATTGAGCTTTTAAATTATTGAAAGTGAGTACAAACATTGATGGTATAATTAGACCATGATGACCTGAGTACTACTTTCATGATTTTTGATATTGCAAGTTAACACAAGCATTTAGGTATAATTAACTGAGATGACTTGAGCATTTCTCGCGTAAAAAGACAAGAGTGAATCATTTTCCTATGTAAATTCAAAATTTCATCAATGATATTTTGTAGAGCATGTCTCATAACAATTTTCATAGTAGTAATGATCAACTCATATACAATAGACAAAAAAAAATCATACTCCTTCCTAGCTCCTCTAGTTCAAAACATCATTGAGGTGCTCTAGAGATATGATGAAAAAATCAAAGTACAACAGTTGAACATTCATGCTAGAATGATAAAGCCATGATTCAGAGGAACATCATCCATTTATGTTTGCTTTGATTTGATTAATTTGGCTATTTGATATGGATGGTTGATGTCTTCATGATTGTGATTGATGTTCAATGTTGGGTTTTGCACTATGATTGTTGTGTTTGTCTAAATGTTGTTTGTTTGTTGGTTTAAACTCAAAGTTTATTTGCCCCCTGTGAGTTTAGGATTTTTCCCCTAATCTACGGTGAGACACGACCACGATACCAAGATATGTATATTAAGCTTTCCAATGATAGGTTGAATGATGGTGAAAGCGAACTAGTCGGTATGCTCAAATAGATGGAAAAACTAATCTATCACAAATAACACCTATTGCTAGGTTTTCACTACTTGTTTTTATTACACTTTTTTAGATTATATGATTTTTTTGACATTTTTAATTTTTGACTTTTTTTGTATTTTTCTCTTTTTTTGCTTTTTTTGTTGTCACCAAGATGCCTATTTGCTAGGTTTTCATCAAGGTAACCATTTTTTAGGACATTTTCTAATTTTTTTGTATTTTTTTAGGATGTTTAACGATGCACTAGATAAGCTAGGTGTAGAACTTCTTGAGATGTAGGCTATTGATGGGTTCGTCAAACAAATCCCCTTCAGGTTTAGATAACTAATATGCTCCTAATTTGAAGACTGAGACAATGACAAAGGGACCTAGCCAGTTTGGTTCAAATTTCCCCTTCTTCTCTCGATCCTATTAGTTACACGGATTTTCTTTCAAGACCAAGTCACCAACCTGAAATGTTCTTGGTTTTACTCTATGGTTATAACTTCGTGACATCCTCTGCTGATAGGGTTTCATGTGATCCACTGCATGCTGACGACACTCATCCAATAGTTCTAACTCTTGTTGATCTAGGTGGATCCAGAAGACCTTAAAATTTTACAATCTCAGAATTAGCCAAAAGCACTCTCAGATTGAAGAGCTCACTCACACGATCCCAACGCAACTTGAATCACATAAAAAGTAGGTCGTACATGAAAGTTACACTCAGTCAAAGGTTCGATCAAACAGGGTACTAGGGGCCGACAGGAAGCAAAAAAATTGATCATCTTAGAATTCATCAAAATTGGCATCAAATCAAAGTGCTCGTCAAGATGATTCTGATGGCATTCATTTCATCAAAAACGGAGCTCGTACACGGGAGATACGGTTGGTCAAAGTTCCTGTTGACTTGAAGGTATAGTGATGATGTCAGCATCCATACACGATGACGTCAACAATCTGTACAATCCAAAGTGGAAAAATCAGGACTGGACACATGTCATCCGTACGATGACATCAGCATACCGTAAACGTGACGTGGCAGAGGACGTGTACATGGTGTGGCATTCCGTACATACAGTCAGCATCTATGTGGCAGTATATGTGGCATCTGAGTCAGAAACGATGTGGTAGCCAGCTAGATGGATGATGTGGCATTATCTATGAAATAGATTCTGCCACGTGGCAGTTTTCTGAAGCGACGCGTGTCCCTTATCTTCCATTTGAATTCGGCGAGTTTGTTTGTTGTTCAAAAAATCTATTAGACAGGCTCGAACCCGTAACCTCCGGTGGAACAGTCGACCAGCTCACCGTTGCACCACACATTCCCGCCAAATATAGTTGTGAGCTCAGTTTGTTTTGTTATCATTTTGTTTCAAGTTTTTTTTAACAAATTATGGCCGATGGGTTTGGAACTCGTAACCACCAGCCAACCAAAATGGGAGTTTGTCGTTAGCCCACCAACGTATGTCTTGTATTATGTGGGGTCTATTTTGTTTTCTTGTATTGTTAGGCCCGAAGCCTTAACAAAATAGGCTATTTTTATTGTAAACCCCCTAACCATTTAAACTAAAAGGGTCTAAAACACAAATATGCCAGTATACGAATTGTTGAAAGGGTGTTAGACATTTAATGTTTTTGTTAAGCCTATTCAGGCTAATTTTATGTATAAAAGGGGAGTAGGAGAATGTGTGGATATTGATAATTTTTTTTAAAAGTTAGAATTCAGAGATAGAGAGGCTTTCAGGAGTTTGATTTGTAAGGTGTTTTTCTACACCAAAATTGTAAAAGATTCAAAAAGTGAGACTGTGAGGAGTTTATGCTGATCTCAGAAGCTGGATATTGTAAGAAAGTTGACACTTGGCAATATCAATAAAGCGGTCCATCATTGAGAAGCAGACCCGGAGATGTAGCTCACACCGAGCGAACTCCATTATCAAGAGTGTTTTCTTTCCTTTTCTTTTTGTCTCATTAATTCTTTCTATATTTTGATTCTTTAAGATTCTCAGTTTATCTTTTTGAATCTACTTGAAGTTAAGTGAACTCTACTTGTAATTAATTCAACGGTTTTAGACACAATCACGCATTACTGCTACGATCAGGGATAAAATCTGTAATTGGATTAAGTTTTCAAATAACTTTATGTCCTAGTTTATAGGTCACTTGTAGCCTAGACACTCGATAATCCTCATCTGAAATGATCCCCTTTAGTGACACACAAAGTGATGGTAGCTCTACCTCAATAGGTAAAATGGCCTTTGATCCATAGACTAGTGTTGGAGTTAAAATGACACTGAGAGGGGGGGTGAATCAGTGACTTAACACATTTGACCAATTTTCAAAAATTCAAAAACATAGCACATATTTGTTCTCAATATTACTCTAATTAATGTATTCATGAGTTGAATGTAATCATTCATAAACTGAATTGAGAAAAGTAATAACCCAATAGTGAACTGAAACAACAACAACATAGTAAAGCAGTGAGAACTCAGAAGAACAAAGAGACACAAGATTTTGCTGAGTGGAAAACCCTCCTGGGGTATAAAAACCACTCCCTAAATCCCTTCCAGGATTAATCTCTTAAGAAACTGTTCACAATGCCTTATAGGCTGATTTTTGAGCACCCACTTAAGGAGCACCAACCCCTTGTTTAGAGATATCTATCTCAAGGAGTACCAACCCCCTCAAATTATGTTTTGAAAAATAATAATAACTCAGAGGATTTCTCTGTTTTCAGTTAAGCACATATCTCTCTATTTTCTCATCTATAGAATACCCTAAGGATTCAATAATTGGACCCTTAGAATACTATATAGAGAAGAAATTTACAATATATCTGCCTCTGTTATTCAGATTTTAATTGCAGAGTTTATCCATACATTTTCATACAGTCAAAGAATGATAATCTCATAATACATCAACAACAGCAGAAAAGAGTTTTCTGCTTCTATTTATACATCTACCAGATAAGTAACTGTCTTCAGAAGTAACGGTTGAACAACCAACCCAGCTAAGAGCCGTTCTCAACAAATCTAAAACACATGAGATCATTTCACTGCATCAAAAGAATGACTACCCACTATAGAAAATCATAACCTCCAATGCATGAATGACAATACTCAGTCAGGGCATCATATTGACTGAGATGTAGAGAGCAATTAAAGAAAATGGTGATTATAAACCAGTATGTATAGCATGAAACACATAAATAAAAATACTAGAAAAATCTGCAACTCCCATGGCTCCATCAACCACTGTCAAGCTTCTAGATACCACTGATAAAGCCGTTACAACCAACAACAATGGTAAAGAACAATTTATGAAACTCTCTCATGATGGCGGCTAGGCTAGGGTTCGATACCCAACAAAGAAAAAAGAATACACTCAATAAGTTTGTCCTAAGTAACTTTCTTTTCAATCGATGTGATGGTATGCCGAAGGCAAATTTAACGCCATAAATTCAACCCTAATTCAATCATTAGTCATCCCCTTGGTTCAATTCACTTTCGCTGTGACACATCAGAGTCGGGGAGAAGACATAACGAATACATCATGTCTCATCGATGGGCTTCCTTAGTGTATTATTCATTTGTTGAGACATAAGGAAACTTCTCACCGAGATGCCCTTTATTTTCATTCACTCACTGTGACCAAACGATATCAGAGAGACCTCTTGTAGACTTCATAATGTTTTGTCGAAAGCCATATAAGATTCTTCTAGTCATTGAGAAAAAAAGTATCTCTCACCGAAATGAAATCATCATTCGTCTTTGCTAAGACACAGTATAGTCAGGGTGACCTCTCGTAGAGCATCCTATGTCATATTGAAAGACCACGTGATTAATTATGTCGCCGTGACAAATCGCTCTCAAGGAGACCTCATATAGATAAGATTTTGTTTCACTGAAGATCACCCACCATCTTGTGATTCACTGAGACAAGTCAGATCTTATGTCGACAAAGTCTTTTTATGTTCCATCGATGAGACCAAAGGTCACTTGTTGAGACCTCTTGCCGAAAACCCTACCTCTTACCAAAATGTCCTTCCACCACCGGTCTGTGTGACTTTTTACAATTGCTATGAATTCACACTAAAAGTAATATGTTTGGCCGAAGTGAATCTTTAATGTGCCAGTTGGTGAGACACTACGGAGTCGTTATAACATTTCAACGAAGCCACAACCTTTGCCGATAAGACCTTTCGGTGCACGGTCGGTGAGACAATATGTCTTCTGTGAGACCACATACCAAATGCAACACTCCTGCAGATATGTTCCTTTTCCTTCGGTCGATGTGACATTGCATATTCGCTATGACCCTTTGCCGAAGCCTTAAGCTCTTGCTAATGAGTTTCCATTTAATCTCTGATCGGTGTGACATACCAATTTCACTGAGACCACATACCGACGGAATAACATATGTCGATAGAGATCACTTTCAATCGCCGAAATGAAAAAGAGGTCTTACCAACAGCTGCCTATATGTTAAATTCAATCGACATGACAACAGAAATGTCTTGTCGATAGGAAACACAAACATTTCAAAATGGATCGGGGAGACCCTGCCATTCTCACTCCGATATGTGTAAGCCTGAATGAGAAACAACCAATATCATTAGACAAAAGAGATGTTAGAATCAAGGTAACTGTAATGCCTACAAAAATGAGAGTTCAAAGAATATAATCAAATGGCTTGTGAACATGTGAAATACACCTGATATGCAAAGAGAACCATCCTAACAAAGAAACCATCTGTCAAACTTTGTCAGTCAAAGAAATAGAATTCATAACATGAACCAAAAATCTCATCACAATGAATTTGAATCATCAAGGAAGTGCCATAATAAAGCATAAGGATCCAAACTGAGACTGATCATCAAAGAGAACTAACTGAAAGAGATTTTGTCATCAAGTACAAACCATAAACACAACTAAGATCCAACAACTAGAGCATAGGGTGTAGCTCCTGTTGGGGTGTGGATACTGGTTCAGTATGCCCATAATGCAGGGTTTAGTTGAATGTGCCAATCACGTCCAACATTGTTGATGGTTTTCTTTAGGATTTTCAGGATAGTTTTATTTGAGGCCTCTGCTTGGCCATTTCCCTAAGGGTAGTATGGTGTAGAAAATAGATGCTAGATATGAAACCTTCACAAAATTCTTGCACATCCTAATTCTTTAAAGGTCTACCATTGTCAGTGATAATGGACTAAGGAATGCCATACCGACAAATGATATAATTTAGGATGAAGGATGCAATTTGTTTGCCAGTAATGGTAGTCAAAGGAATAGCTTCAATCCACTTCGTAAATTACTATGTGGCTGTGATGATGAACTTGTGTCCATTTGATGAAGGTGGATAAATCTTACCTACAAGATCTAATCCCTACTGACAAAAGGCCATGTTGAGGTGAATGGTTACAGTTCTTGTGCTGGTGCATGTATTAGGTTTCCATGGATTTGACATTTTTGGCACTTCTTGACAAATTGAAAAGACTCCTTTTCCATATTCGGATAGTAATACCCCAAGCATAGGAGTTTTTTAGTGAGAGTTAGACCACTTGAATGTGTTCCACAGATACCCTCATGAACCTCACACATAGCAGTTTTAGCTTCGTTATGTTCTAGACACCAAAGGAGAGTACCATCAAGACCTCATCGGTAAAGTACATCGGCTATCAAGGTATGTCGAGTTGCTTGTCAAGTAAAGTTATGTTTCTAGTTTCAAGATAAATCTGGTGGTAGGGTGTTGTCTTTTAGATAGACATATATTTTCCCATAGATAGAAGGTTCAACCTCAACTAGATGGTATATGACTTGGGATTTAGGGTTATCATAGGTAGGGTTAAACAATTTTTCCACCATGAACTCATAACATGCTTGTTTTTCAGGTACCTATAAGAGAGAGGTGATGGTAGCCATACATCAACAAATTTGTTATCCCCTCTTGGAATATGCTCAAATTTGATCTCCACAAAGTATTTCTTGAAATCATCCAACATTTTCTTATATGACATCAATTTATCATATTTTGTCTGGTAATCATCACTCACTTGATTTATGATCAATTGAGAATCACCATAGACTTGCAACTTTGTGTTATTCCACTCTACGGATGTCCTGATACTAATGATCAATGCTTCATAATCAGTTGTCTTGTTAGTAGAAGGAAACATTAACCTGTAGGACTTTGGAATGGTGTGTCCTTGTGGCATGACAAATAAGATTCTGGCACCTGATCCATGTTGTGTGTAAGATCTATCAAATTATAACATCCACTATTATGTTGACACTATAAGGACATCAACATCTGGAAACTCAATGCTCACGGGATGATCATCCTATAATGGTGCTTTAGCTAGTTGATCCACTATGGCTTGTCCCTTGATTGCTTTCTTGTCCACATACTGGATATCAAAATCGCTCAATATCATTACCCATTTGGTTAGTCTTCCTGTCAAGGCAACTTTATTGAGTAGGTACTTCAATGGATCAATTTTTGCTATGAGTTTGATGGTGTGAGTTAACATGTATTGTCTTAGTTGTTGAGTAGCAAATACTACCACAAAAACACTTGGGATCAAGTTTCAAACTATGTTGTTGGGATTTTTTTGTCCATCTTAATGTTTTATAAAAATTTTTGGATTTTGATTTTTTAATTTTTTTTTAGATTTTTGAAATTTTGATGGTTTTTGAATTTTGTTCAAGTTTTTACAAAAAAAAATTAATTTTTGAAACCTTTTTATTTTTTTGGAGTTTGAAAGTTTCAATTTTTTTTAGATTTTTGAAAATTTTGATAATTATGCAAATGAAGGATAATAGATGATAAATGATTATGGATTATGAATGATTGAGGATAGTGAAGATAAGTGACATATGATTATGGGTTTAGATTTTGACCTTGAAAGACAATGGTTAACCAAAGTTACCAAAAGGGTTATCTAGATCTCCAAAAGATGTAGTGGTGAGAAAGACAATAGATTCGAGTTAACCTTAAACTAGACTTTTGAGTTTTAAAGCCAAATATTAGTGAAAAGATGAAAAACAAGAGATCAAGGCAACCCCGAAGGGTGACTAAGGTTGAAGTACAATCTAACTACCTGGGTAAAATCAATAGCAGATGAATGATAAGGGATATGAATGATAATAGACCTAAGTATTCTCATAGAAGCCTAGAATCTCAAAAGATGAAGACAAGAGACTAGTCACACCCAAACTAGACTTGCGAGTTTAGGGAAAACTATAGACAAGACAATGAGAGTTGAATGAGATTTAAGACACCTTAAAGAGGCAACTATGGTCTAGTGATGATGGTTGGATTAGCATAGGATTTATGAGTGGTTGGGTGAATGATTGAATGAGGTTTGATCTATGAATGCGAGAGTAACCAAAGTTTAACCTATGGATGTAAGGATTAACCTAAAGATCTACCAAAGATTAACCTAAGGGATGAAATACTTAACCAAAAGTTTAACTTAAGGAATGGTAAACTTAACTAAAGTTTAACTTAAGGAATGGAATGACCTAACCTTGAAGTTAACCTATGAATGGAATGACAACCAGAGATTAATCTAAGGATGACAAATCGACTAAGGATTAACCAAAGAGGGAAGACTTAACCAATATTAAAACTAAGGATACAAAGACTTAATCAATGATTAATATAAGGGTGAAAAACCAACCAAAGATTAACCAAAGAAGAGAAGACTTAACCAAGATTAAACCGAAGGATGAAAAGACTTAATAAAATATTAATCTAAGGATGAGAAATAAACCAAAGATTAACTAAAGGAGGGAAGACTTCACCAAGATTAAACCTAAGGATGCAAAGACTTAACCAAAATTTAACCTAGGGGATATAAGACTAATCTAAGGTTAACCCAAGGATGATAAATCAAGCAAAGATCAACTTGAGGATGAAAACAAAACTTAACCTAATGATGGAAAGACAACCAAGGATTAACCAAAGGAAGAGGAATCAACCAAAGGTAAACCCAATGAGGGAAAATAAAATCTAACCTAAGAATGCAAAGACAACCAAGGGTTAACTAAAGAAAGAAGGATCAACCAAAGGTAAACCCAAGGAAAGGAAACAAAATGTAACCTAAGGATGCAAAGACAACCAAGGGTTAACAAAAGGAAGAAGAATCAACCAAAGGTAAACCAAAGGAAAGGAAACATAATTTAACCTAAGGATGCAAAGACAACCAAGGGTTAACCAAAGGAAGATTAATCAACCAAAGGTAAACCCAAGGAGGGAAAAACAAAATTTAACCTAAGGATGTAAAGACAACCAAGGGTTAACCAAAGGAAGAATAATCAACCAAAGGTAAACCCAAGAAGGGAAAACAAAATCTAACCTAAGAATGCAACCTTCTTATCTAATAGAAAATAAAATGGAAATCCTAAGACTTAACTAAGGTAAAGGAGGTCCGAAATAGACAAGTTTCTACATGCAGGAGATTTTCTAATTAGGTCTAATATTAGCATAATGGATCCCACAATAGAAATTCTAATTTGTTATCATGGAATCTAGCAGCGCTCATTCCATGGATAACCCCCTACAAAACTTGTCTATTTCCTAGGTTTGTGAAGTTCAAGCACACAAAATGAGGTGATTTTCAAGCCACCTCAAAATGCGTTCCAAAGCCTCAAATAGTTAATTTGAGCATCCCCCTATGTTTTCCTCACAAAGACCTTCGAAACAAGCTCCTTCGTGAAGTATCACTATTCATACTTAGTTAAATTATGAATTATGCAGTTGCACTGAAAAAGTGCGCTCCTACTCACAAGCCAAAAATTGGCTAAGTGTTGAAAGTATAGGGGCGCCAAAAATCAATGCCCCTACATGAAAGTGATTTGACAAAATGTGTAGAAGCGCTGAAAAAATGCACTCTTACACATGGTTGCTAGACTTAGCCAATTTTTGGCTCAGGAACACTTCTTCATGTCTTTTACATTTTTCGCTTATCATGCCACTTTTTATGCCTCAATTAATTGGGCAACTTGAGTTAGGTTTTTGTGTTTCCCATTCACTTAAAAGTGATTTTATTGTTTCATTTTCATTGTTTGTGATCTTCAACTTCATTCCTCTTTGCTGGGTGTGCATCTACCTCCTCCAAAAATGCGTTTTTATACAAACCTCTTTCTTGGTCGAGCTAGGTTTCAAGTTTTGGTTCAGTTATTTCATTCTTTTCTCCTTTCCTTTTTTTCCTTTGCACTTGATGTCTGTTTGATAAATGTCTTAGTGATATGTATGTGCATTTTTATTTACCTTTGTTTTCTTCATGCATTTTTGTGACTCACACATTTTTCTTTCTTTCCTTTCATTCCTAATGTCTTTCCAAAATGCGTGGGTGTTTCTTTTTACCCTAATCAAATTTTTCTCCTTTCTTTATGCATCCACCTTGTGCCCACACATTTTTAGTTTAGATTGTGGTATCTTCTTGTTTCATTTAAGCTTTCTAAATGTCTCCCTTTGTCTCGTAGTCTCTTTTTCCCATGCGTTTTCTCTTCAAGCATCACCATGTTTGTTTCATTCTATCACCATTTACATCAATGTATATTGGCGTAAGGATGTAGGTTTTTCTCTCCAAAATACGTAGTGAAAGGGTTTCTTTTCAAAATGCATTATGCAAATGATTGACACAAAGAAATTCACGCTTCAAGAGTCAAGCGTTGTTTTTCAACATCATTGCACATTATTTTCCAACTTCATGCTTCATGTGTAGTGGCATCCAAAAAGTGTGCCTTTACATTCATTGGTCCTTCACAGAAAATCATGCTAACTCCCAAGTGTAGAAGCGCCAAAAAAGTGCACCCTGACATCATAAGAAATTTTCTAACACTGATGAAGTGCAGGAGTGCTGTTTTTCAGCACCCCTACACCAAAGTCCACTTTTTGAAAAATGCAAGGGCATTGATTTTCAACGCCCTTACATTTTTCCCAATTTTTCTTCCCAACACCTCGAAACTTGCCAATTTCATTTCAAACCTTCTTTTGTCCACTTTGTGCATCGTTTTGTGTGCCTTGTCATTTGCTCCATGCTTTCTCATTGTCATTGCTCACCTCACGCATTCCCATGCTATTTAATGACTAACGTTTGTTCTAACTCCACATCTTGTAGTCTCTTTTCAAGATCCTCAAAGTTGATTGATCAAAGATTTAGTTGCTCTCAGATGACTACCAGAAAACCTACATCGTCTTCAAAAGCAAAAGGAAAAATGAAATATAAGTATCAAGGTGTCTACCCGCCAACTATGGTGGTCTCCAAGGTAGAAGAGATAAAAGACACTGAGGTTGGTCATCAAGACTTGGTTGATTTTGCGGAGAAAACTGAGAAGAGGCCTCTTCCTGATTCTATGACAGCAATTGTACACAGTAACTTGCATTTGGTAGCTATGTTCCCTATTGCTACACACCATATGGAGTTTGTCCTTCAAGTGGCATCCCACTACATTAGGGAAAGCAGAAGTGTGATTCTTTTGGGCACGAGATTTTAAGACTCGACCCTGATTTCTTTGATATTGTGTTTAAAGTTCCTCAAATGGAGAAGTACATTGACATCTTGATACAAAAAGCACAAGAAGTCTATGATGCACATCCCAACAAGGCTAAAAACCTAATAAATAGCCAATGGCTAAAGAAGCCTAGATAAACTGTTTCCAGATGGCCAAAGGGACTCCTGCGAAGTGATTTCAAAGATGATGTCAAAGATATGATAACATTTTTAAGCAGATTGAAGGGCTTGCCTGAATCATCCATTTTTCATGATTGGATGCATGAATACATTAGGGTTATAAGAAGACAAAAAGTTCACATTGACTGGGGCAAATAGATTAGCGATGAAATACATGAGCAGCTGATCAATGCACCTTCTACATTAAAATTCTATATGAATTCTTACCTAGTGTATGTAACAGTTGTAATGAGGCAATTTCCAAGTCTATCCACAAGAGGGAATCAGGTGCTGGTACCTGTGTATAAATTATTCTATCAACTAGAGTTGAAAGAAAGCTTCCATCATTTCAAGCGGGTTACTGATGCTTTCTTCACACCTTTACTTTTCAATTTTGATCCAACTCTCAAGAGGAAAAGGGTATCTGATAAAGCTTATAAGGTGGTAAGTAAAGTTGGATGCTTATTTCTATAATTCTCAACATTTACTTATTTGAGAGTAGGATGCTACACTGGTTGCCCTTATATGTTGCCACTATATCCTTCGGACAAGTGGGTTCTCATGGAGATGTGCAGACAGTTGATTTTAGTGCATAAAGAATGAAGAAATAATCACAAGTGTGGATTCAAGTTGCCACTGACAATCGACAAATATACTATCCCAACTATACAGAAAGCCAAATATGTTTATGTTGAGATGCAAATCATGACAATTAGGACCTACAGGTATAAGTTTGATTTCGATTACCAGGATGTCAAAAGGCAATTGCAAAAGGGTCATTATCACAAGTACCATTTTGAAGACATCTGGGCTGATTGCAGAGATGAAGAAGCCATTCGCAAAATGGATTATTGTAGGTTGATCATGCAGCAGATCAGAGACCTTGATATTGCTGACCTACTAGAGGATTTTATAGATCCTGGTGATATCATGAATGTTGTCTATGATGAAAAAGAGTTTTCTAAAAGGCTGTTACCTACAATTCAATGGTCTAGGAAAGAAAGTACTAGCATAAGAGAGAGATTGGCAGCAATCCTATCCAATACTGCATAATGGTTACATAAGAATGGTTTTGAAATGAAAACTTTCAGAATAGATTCAGAAGGAGAAGAGTCTAAAGCAGAAGCTCGCTGATAGCTAGAACTCCACATGAAAAATAAATCAGTGGATGTTCCCACTTCTTCACGAAGAGGTCCCAGGATCAAATTTACTATTGGCGAGAAAGATACCTAGGCCATCCTAGAAGGAGAAACCACATAATCTAATCCATCTCTCTCTAAAGGTAAAAAGGTTGTTTCAGAGGAGATAGATTCTGATGAAGAAGGTACTTAAGTGACCAATCCGCTGAAGATGAAGACTCAGCAGAAGCAAAATTAGATGCAGAAGAAGTTTCTAAAAGCAGGCAAGAGTCTAAAGAAGATTCTGAAGAAGAATCTGAAGGTGATTCCAAAGGTGAACCAGAATCGGAAAGACAAGAGGGTGATCAACAGGAACCTAGGCATGATCAAGAAAGAACTATGTCTCCACCTGAGAATGTAGTTGGGGAAATTCCAAAAACGTCATCACCAGTGCTTTCCAGTGTTCCTCATACCCCTCCAAATTTGAGTACTCCTCCACCTCCTGTTTCTTCATCACCCATTCCTACCACATGCATCCCTACAATAGAGGTATCCACTATTCTTGTAGCATCAACCCCACTTGATACTCCCTTGGTGACAAGCATTCATATGGTTGATATACTGTCAAGTCCTCCATCATCCATTCCTAGCCTGTCTTCACCAATGTATGATATCACTTCTGAAACTGAATTCAATCGGTTCATGAATGAGTCAGTGAGTGATCAACTCACTATGCAGTCTATAGGAGCAATAATGACAGACACTTCTCCTATTGTCACGATACCCATGGTAACTTCAGAGGTGACAATGATGACAAATTTGATAGTGAATCCAGAAGTCCACACCTCCTTCCTTCCCCCTTGGCTGATATCTCAAGAGTCGAAGCGGAAGAAGTAAATGATCTCTCAAGAGGAGCTTGACCTGGAAGAGATAGTCCCTCCAAAGGCTAAAGAGAAGAAAAAGGAAAAAGTATACTCAAGGCTAAATGTTGACAAGACTGGCCACAAGTATGCAGAGATTGGAATACCACCACAAGAAGAAGGAGATGTCAATATGGAGGACTACATAGTAACAAGAGTCCAACTTGGAAAATTTACCAATGAAAGTGCAAAAGCAGATGCACAAGTGACATTGGATATCTTGGCTAGAAGATTGGATAAAATGGAGCAAGCTCACAATGTGTACAAACAAAGGGTTCTAGAGCATTATGCCACTGTTGTAAGGAGACTTGTGGGATCTTCAACAAATGCACAACTGCTCTAGTAGTGGTAAGTAGTGAGGACCTAGTTGTCAAGAAAGCTGAGAAG
>VDFB02279633.1:0-69484 GCA_007258455.2 Sequoia sempervirens | reverse complement strand
AACATGTGAAATACACCTGATATGCAAAGAGAACCATCCTAACAAAGAAACCATCTGTCAAACTTTGTCAGTCAAAGAAATAGAATTCATAACATGAACCAAAAATCTCATCACAATGAATTTGAATCATCAAGGAAGTGCCATAATAAAGCATAAGGATCCAAACTGAGACTGATCATCAAAGAGAACTAACTGAAAGAGATTTTGTCATCAAGTACAAACCATAAACACAACTAAGATCCAACAACTAGAGCATAGGGTGTAGCTCCTGTTGGGGTGTGGATACTGGTTCAGTATGCCCATAATGCAGGGTTTAGTTGAATGTGCCAATCACGTCCAACATTGTTGATGGTTTTCTTTAGGATTTTCAGGATAGTTTTATTTGAGGCCTCTGCTTGGCCATTTCCCTAAGGGTAGTATGGTGTAGAAAATAGATGCTAGATATGAAACCTTCACAAAATTCTTGCACATCCTAATTCTTTAAAGGTCTACCATTGTCAGTGATAATGGACTAAGGAATGCCATACCGACAAATGATATAATTTAGGATGAAGGATGCAATTTGTTTGCCAGTAATGGTAGTCAAAGGAATAGCTTCAATCCACTTCGTAAATTACTATGTGGCTGTGATGATGAACTTGTGTCCATTTGATGAAGGTGGATAAATCTTACCTACAAGATCTAATCCCTACTGACAAAAGGCCATGTTGAGGTGAATGGTTACAGTTCTTGTGCTGGTGCATGTATTAGGTTTCCATGGATTTGACATTTTTGGCACTTCTTGACAAATTGAAAAGACTCCTTTTCCATATTCGGATAGTAATACCCCAAGCATAGGAGTTTTTTAGTGAGAGTTAGACCACTTGAATGTGTTCCACAGATACCCTCATGAACCTCACACATAGCAGTTTTAGCTTCGTTATGTTCTAGACACCAAAGGAGAGTACCATCAAGACCTCATCGGTAAAGTACATCGGCTATCAAGGTATGTCGAGTTGCTTGTCAAGTAAAGTTATGTTTCTAGTTTCAAGATAAATCTGGTGGTAGGGTGTTGTCTTTTAGATAGACATATATTTTCCCATAGATAGAAGGTTCAACCTCAACTAGATGGTATATGACTTGGGATTTAGGGTTATCATAGGTAGGGTTAAACAATTTTTCCACCATGAACTCATAACATGCTATTTTTTCAGGTACCTATAAGAGAGAGGTGATGGTAGCCATACATCAACAAATTTGTTATCCCCTCTTGGAATATGCTCAAATTTGATCTCCACAAAGTATTTCTTGAAATCATCCAACATTTTCTTATATGACATCAATTTATATTATTTTGTCTGGTAATCATCACTCACTTGATTTATGATCAATTGAGAATCACCATAGACTTGCAACTTTGTGTTATTCCACTCTACAGATGTCCTGATACTAATGATCAATGCTTCATAATCAGTTCTCTTGTTAGTAGAAGGAAGCATTAACCTGTAGGACTTTGGAATGGTGTGTCCTTGTGGCATGACAAATAAGATTCTGGCACCTGATCCATGTTGTGTGTAAGATCTATCAAATTATAACATCCACTATTATGTTGACACTATAAGGACATCAACATCTGGAAACTCAATGCTCACGGGATGATCATCCTATAATGGTGCTTTAGCTAGTTGATCCACTATGGCTTGTCCCTTGATTGCTTTCTTGTCCACATACTGGATATCAAAATCGCTCAATATCATTACCCATTTGGTTAGTCTTCCTGTCAAGGCAACTTTATTGAGTAGGTACTTTAATGGATCAATTTTTGCTATGAGTTTGATGGTGTGAGTTAACATGTGTTGTCTTAGTTGTTGAGTAGCAAATACTACCACAAAAACACTTGGGATCAAGTTTCAAACTATGTTGTTGGGATTTTTTTGTCCATCTTAATGTTTTATAATTTTTTTTGGATTTTGATTTTTTAATTTTTTTTTAGATTTTTGAAATTTTGATGGTTTTGAATTTTGTTCAAGTTTTTACAAAAAAAAATTAATTTTTGAAACCTTTTTATTTTTTTGGAGTTTGAAAGTTTCAATTTTTTTTAGATTTTTGAAAATTTTGATAATTATGCAAATGAAGGATAATAGATGATAAATGATTATGGATTATGAATGATTGAGGATAGTGAAGATAAGTGACATATGATTATGGGTTTAGATTTTGACCTTGAAAGACAATGGTTAACCAAAGTTACCAAAAGGGTTATCTAGATCTCCAAAAGATGTAGTGGTGAGAAAGACAATAGATTCGAGTTAACCTTAAACTAGACTTTTGAGTTTTAAAGCCAAATATTAGTGAAAAGATGAAAAACAAGAGATCAAGGCAACCCCGAAGGGTGACTAAGGTTGAAGTACAATCTAACTACCTGGGTAAAATCAATAGCAGATGAATGATAAGGGATATGAATGATAATAGACCTAAGTATTCTCATAGAAGCCTAGAATCTCAAAAGATGAAGACAAGAGACTAGTCACACCCAAACTAGACTTGCGAGTTTAGGGAAAACTATAGACAAGACAATGAGAGTTGAATGAGATTTAAGACACCTTAAAGAGGCAACTATGGTCTAGTGATGATGGTTGGATTAGCATAGGATTTATGAGTGGTTGGGTGAATGATTGAATGAGGTTTGATCTATGAATGCGAGAGTAACCAAAGTTTAACCTATGGATGTAAGGATTAACCTAAAGATCTACCAAAGATTAACCTAAGGGATGAAATACTTAACCAAAAGTTTAACTTAAGGAATGGTAAACTTAACTAAAGTTTAACTTAAGGAATGGAATGACCTAACCTTGAAGTTAACCTATGAATGGAATGACAAACAGAGATTAATCTAAGGATGACAAATCGACTAAGGATTAACCAAAGAGGGAAGACTTAACCAATATTAAAACTAAGGATACAAAGACTTAATCAATGATTAATATAAGGGTGAAAAACCAACCAAAGATTAACCAAAGAAGAGAAGACTTAACCAAGATTAAACCGAAGGATGAAAAGACTTAATAAAATATTAATCTAAGGATGAGAAATAAACCAAAGATTAACTAAAGGAGGGAAGACTTCACCAAGATTAAACCTAAGGATGCAAAGACTTAACCAAAATTTAACCTAGGGGATATAAGACTAATCTAAGGTTAACCCAAGGATGATAAATCAAGCAAAGATCAACTTGAGGATGAAAACAAAACTTAACCTAATGATGGAAAGACAACCAAGGATTAACCAAAGGAAGAGGAATCAACCAAAGGTAAACCCAATGAGGGAAAATAAAATCTAACCTAAGAATGCAAAGACAACCAAGGGTTAACTAAAGAAAGAAGGATCAACCAAAGGTAAACCCAAGGAAAGGAAACAAAATGTAACCTAAGGATGCAAAGACAACCAAGGGTTAACAAAAGGAAGAAGAATCAACCAAAGGTAAACCAAAGGAAAGGAAACATAATTTAACCTAAGGATGCAAAGACAACCAAGGGTTAACCAAAGGAAGATTAATCAACCAAAGGTAAACCCAAGGAGGGAAAAACAAAATTTAACCTAAGGATGTAAAGACAACCAAGGGTTAACCAAAGGAAGAATAATCAACCAAAGGTAAACCCAAGAAGGGAAAACAAAATCTAACCTAAGAATGCAACCTTCTTATCTAATAGAAAATAAAATGGAAATCCTAAGACTTAACTAAGGTAAAGGAGGTCCGAAATAGACAAGTTTCTACATGCAGGAGATTTTCTAATTAGGTCTAATATTAGCATAATGGATCCCACAATAGAAATTCTAATTTGTTATCATGGAATCTAGCAGCGCTCATTCCATGGATAACCCCCTACAAAACTTGTCTATTTCCTAGGTTTGTGAAGTTCAAGCACACAAAATGAGGTGATTTTCAAGCCACCTCAAAATGCGTTCCAAAGCCTCAAATAGTTAATTTGAGCATCCCCCTATGTTTTCCTCACAAAGACCTTCGAAACAAGCTCCTTCGTGAAGTATCACTATTCATACTTAGTTAAATTATGAATTATGCAGTTGCACTGAAAAAGTGCGCTCCTACTCACAAGCCAAAAATTGGCTAAGTGTTGAAAGTATAGGGGCGCCAAAAATCAATGCCCCTACATGAAAGTGATTTGACAAAATGTGTAGAAGCGCTGAAAAAATGCACTCTTACACATGGTTGCTAGACTTAGCCAATTTTTGGCTCAGGAACACTTCTTCATGTCTTTTACATTTTTCGCTTATCATGCCACTTTTTATGCCTCAATTAATTGGGCAACTTGAGTTAGGTTTTTGTGTTTCCCATTCACTTAAAAGTGATTTTATTGTTTCATTTTCATTGTTTGTGATCTTCAACTTCATTCCTCTTTGCTGGGTGTGCATCTACCTCCTCCAAAAATGCGTTTTTATACAAACCTCTTTCTTGGTCGAGCTAGGTTTCAAGTTTTGGTTCAGTTATTTCATTCTTTTCTCCTTTCCTTTTTTTCCTTTGCACTTGATGTCTGTTTGATAAATGTCTTAGTGATATGTATGTGCATTTTTATTTACCTTTGTTTTCTTCATGCATTTTTGTGACTCACACATTTTTCTTTCTTTCCTTTCATTCCTAATGTCTTTCCAAAATGCGTGGGTGTTTCTTTTTACCCTAATCAAATTTTTCTCCTTTCTTTATGCATCCACCTTGTGCCCACACATTTTTAGTTTAGATTGTGGTATCTTCTTGTTTCATTTAAGCTTTCTAAATGTCTCCCTTTGTCTCGTAGTCTCTTTTTCCCATGCGTTTTCTCTTCAAGCATCACCATGTTTGTTTCATTCTATCACCATTTACATCAATGTATATTGGCGTAAGGATGTAGGTTTTTCTCTCCAAAATACGTAGTGAAAGGGTTTCTTTTCAAAATGCATTATGCAAATGATTGACACAAAGAAATTCACGCTTCAAGAGTCAAGCGTTGTTTTTCAACATCATTGCACATTATTTTCCAACTTCATGCTTCATGTGTAGTGGCATCCAAAAAGTGTGCCTTTACATTCATTGGTCCTTCACAGAAAATCATGCTAACTCCCAAGTGTAGAAGCGCCAAAAAAGTGCACCCTGACATCATAAGAAATTTTCTAACACTGATGAAGTGCAGGAGTGCTGTTTTTCAGCACCCCTACACCAAAGTCCACTTTTTGAAAAATGCAAGGGCATTGATTTTCAACGCCCTTACATTTTTCCCAATTTTTCTTCCCAACACCTCGAAACTTGCCAATTTCATTTCAAACCTTCTTTTGTCCACTTTGTGCATCGTTTTGTGTGCCTTGTCATTTGCTCCATGCTTTCTCATTGTCATTGCTCACCTCACGCATTCCCATGCTATTTAATGACTAACGTTTGTTCTAACTCCACATCTTGTAGTCTCTTTTCAAGATCCTCAAAGTTGATTGATCAAAGATTTAGTTGCTCTCAGATGACTACCAGAAAACCTACATCGTCTTCAAAAGCAAAAGGAAAAATGAAATATAAGTATCAAGGTGTCTACCCGCCAACTATGGTGGTCTCCAAGGTAGAAGAGATAAAAGACACTGAGGTTGGTCATCAAGACTTGGTTGATTTTGCGGAGAAAACTGAGAAGAGGCCTCTTCCTGATTCTATGACAGCAATTGTACACAGTAACTTGCATTTGGTAGCTATGTTCCCTATTGCTACACACCATATGGAGTTTGTCCTTCAAGTGGCATCCCACTACATTAGGGAAAGCAGAAGTGTGATTCTTTTGGGCACGAGATTTTAAGACTCGACCCTGATTTCTTTGATATTGTGTTTAAAGTTCCTCAAATGGAGAAGTACATTGACATCTTGATACAAAAAGCACAAGAAGTCTATGATGCACATCCCAACAAGGCTAAAAACCTAATAAATAGCCAATGGCTAAAGAAGCCTAGATAAACTGTTTCCAGATGGCCAAAGGGACTCCTGCGAAGTGATTTCAAAGATGATGTCAAAGATATGATAACATTTTTAAGCAGATTGAAGGGCTTGCCTGAATCATCCATTTTTCATGATTGGATGCATGAATACATTAGGGTTATAAGAAGACAAAAAGTTCACATTGACTGGGGCAAATAGATTAGCGATGAAATACATGAGCAGCTGATCAATGCACCTTCTACATTAAAATTCTATATGAATTCTTACCTAGTGTATGTAACAGTTGTAATGAGGCAATTTCCAAGTCTATCCACAAGAGGGAATCAGGTGCTGGTACCTGTGTATAAATTATTCTATCAACTAGAGTTGAAAGAAAGCTTCCATCATTTCAAGCGGGTTACTGATGCTTTCTTCACACCTTTACTTTTCAATTTTGATCCAACTCTCAAGAGGAAAAGGGTATCTGATAAAGCTTATAAGGTGGTAAGTAAAGTTGGATGCTTATTTCTATAATTCTCAACATTTACTTATTTGAGAGTAGGATGCTACACTGGTTGCCCTTATATGTTGCCACTATATCCTTCGGACAAGTGGGTTCTCATGGAGATGTGCAGACAGTTGATTTTAGTGCATAAAGAATGAAGAAATAATCACAAGTGTGGATTCAAGTTGCCACTGACAATCGACAAATATACTATCCCAACTATACAGAAAGCCAAATATGTTTATGTTGAGATGCAAATCATGACAATTAGGACCTACAGGTATAAGTTTGATTTCGATTACCAGGATGTCAAAAGGCAATTGCAAAAGGGTCATTATCACAAGTACCATTTTGAAGACATCTGGGCTGATTGCAGAGATGAAGAAGCCATTCGCAAAATGGATTATTGTAGGTTGATCATGCAGCAGATCAGAGACCTTGATATTGCTGACCTACTAGAGGATTTTATAGATCCTGGTGATATCATGAATGTTGTCTATGATGAAAAAGAGTTTTCTAAAAGGCTGTTACCTACAATTCAATGGTCTAGGAAAGAAAGTACTAGCATAAGAGAGAGATTGGCAGCAATCCTATCCAATACTGCATAATGGTTACATAAGAATGGTTTTGAAATGAAAACTTTCAGAATAGATTCAGAAGGAGAAGAGTCTAAAGCAGAAGCTCGCTGATAGCTAGAACTCCACATGAAAAATAAATCAGTGGATGTTCCCACTTCTTCACGAAGAGGTCCCAGGATCAAATTTACTATTGGCGAGAAAGATACCTAGGCCATCCTAGAAGGAGAAACCACATAATCTAATCCATCTCTCTCTAAAGGTAAAAAGGTTGTTTCAGAGGAGATAGATTCTGATGAAGAAGGTACTTAAGTGACCAATCCGCTGAAGATGAAGACTCAGCAGAAGCAAAATTAGATGCAGAAGAAGTTTCTAAAAGCAGGCAAGAGTCTAAAGAAGATTCTGAAGAAGAATCTGAAGGTGATTCCAAAGGTGAACCAGAATCGGAAAGACAAGAGGGTGATCAACAGGAACCTAGGCATGATCAAGAAAGAACTATGTCTCCACCTGAGAATGTAGTTGGGGAAATTCCAAAAACGTCATC
The DNA here is from genome assembly GCA_007258455.2 of Sequoia sempervirens. NCBI lineage: Eukaryota > Viridiplantae > Streptophyta > Pinopsida > Cupressales > Cupressaceae > Sequoia > Sequoia sempervirens. Next base: position 61,940 of record VDFB02279633.1, on the reverse strand, counting down.
ACCAGTGCTTTCCAGTGTTCCTCATACCCCTCCAAATTTGAGTACTCCTCCACCTCCTGTTTCTTCATCACCCATTCCTACCACATGCATCCCTACAATAGAGGTATCCACTATTCTTGTAGCATCAACCCCACTTGATACTCCCTTGGTGACAAGCATTCATATGGTTGATATACTGTCAAGTCCTCCATCATCCATTCCTAGCCTGTCTTCACCAATGTATGATATCACTTCTGAAACTGAATTCAATCGGTTCATGAATGAGTCAGTGAGTGATCAACTCACTATGCAGTCTATAGGAGCAATAATGACAGACACTTCTCCTATTGTCACGATACCCATGGTAACTTCAGAGGTGACAATGATGACAAATTTGATAGTGAATCCAGAAGTCCACACCTCCTTCCTTCCCCCTTGGCTGATATCTCAAGAGTCGAAGCGGAAGAAGTAAATGATCTCTCAAGAGGAGCTTGACCTGGAAGAGATAGTCCCTCCAAAGGCTAAAGAGAAGAAAAAGGAAAAAGTATACTCAAGGCTAAATGTTGACAAGACTGGCCACAAGTATGCAGAGATTGGAATACCACCACAAGAAGAAGGAGATGTCAATATGGAGGACTACATAGTAACAAGAGTCCAACTTGGAAAATTTACCAATGAAAGTGCAAAAGCAGATGCACAAGTGACATTGGATATCTTGGCTAGAAGATTGGATAAAATGGAGCAAGCTCACAATGTGTACAAACAAAGGGTTCTAGAGCATTATGCCACTGTTGTAAGGAGACTTGTGGGATCTTCAACAAATGCACAACTGCTCTAGTAGTGGTAAGTAGTGAGGACCTAGTTGTCAAGAAAGCTGAGAAGTTCACCTCCAAAGGTAGGGTGTTGTATGATTTCATTGAGAGGATCATAGAACATAGATCTTAGATCATAATTGTTGCAGATGAGAAAACTACTTTGTTGGCCAAGATCACCATAGAGCTTGATAAAGAAAAAAGTGTACTTTCCCAAGAGCGCATAGATATGGAAAAGTGCCTGCTGTCATGGTCACAGATGAAGCAGGTAAAGCTCAGTAAATTGGTGGAAGTTGGGGTAATTCCCAACAAAGAAAATTTCATTGAGGTAAGAGAATCCTTGAAACATTGAATTCAAGTAATTCAATCTCTTGCAGAGGATCTCCACCAAGTGTAGGAAGATTTCGCAGGACATCGTGTGATTCTTGAAAAAGGAATCAAGGAGTTACCAGGTCAAATTCTTGAGGAAAATCATATCTTCCTTCTGACCATAGAAATATCCCAAATCTTCAAGGAAGCCATCATGAAGTTGATTGACAACCCAAACTTTTCAGAAGCCTTGCTGGATGTCATTTGTGATACAAGGCTTACATTGGATAACCTGAAAATGCATCTTGACAGGTACAAGAAGGTTCACTCATCTGCCATGAGATCAATCACGAGAATTCACACCATTATGGATTACATCATTGGTTCAGATGAGAAATTCGTGCAGGAGACCAAGAAGAAATATAAAGACTTCTACGCCCAAAGCAAGGAAACATGAAGGTTCCTGATCTCTAGTGTTAGACATTTTTTTATGCTTCCCTTTATGCATCTTGTAAATATTTCCTGACATCTTATATGTCTGTTTGTAAATTGTAATTGCACCAAGTTTGAGATATAATTTCATTAAGAAAAATTACACTTTGACTTTGGTCCAAGTTAAGTGAGATCTCCTTAAATCGCTCACCCAACTTTCCTTGATTTTCTCAAATTAGATTCCTAATTTTGCTCATCCCTCTTTCTATATAATGTGAGGGATTTCCTTTGTATTGTTCATCCTTTAGTATTTTGCAACGAAGTGCTGCCCTTTTTGAAGTAGAATTGTGAAACTTTGTGTTCATACTTTGTGAATGAAATCTAATCAATAAAGAAGAAGATTGCAAACCAGACTTTGTGTTGGATTCAATAGTCTTGTGAATTGATCTCATTTGGTGGTGATTAGCTTATGATCTGAAGGACTCATTCATGTAAAGTTACATCTTTATTTAGATTTACATTTATGTTTTATTTATCTTTGGTTGAGAGTAATTATTATGCTCTTTGGTTACTATTGTTGAATGACCTACAAGACTTTGTGCTTGTAATTATTCATGCTCTTTGAATACTTTGGGTGGATAATCTACAAGACTTTGCACTTGTAATTGTTCATGTTGTTCGAGGAATTGTTGCATCTACGAAGACTTTGTGCTTCTAATGCGAAAAATGACACACCTATCACAAATCCACCATTGATAAAGCTACAAAACGACTTTGTGCCTTCGTGAGCTTTCCCTTTTATTTTACTAGTTTATTGTTAATCATTTCTGGTACCTCTACGCTTTACTTTGACAGGATAGAGGTATTGGCATTACTACTTGTTGATCGTTTAAAGTTATTGTGAATTGAGAACTTCCAACAGTGAAGCATTGTAAACATTTTCTCTGAAAAAAGAGAGAAGGATGAATGTGACACACCCCACCCACTTTGTAAGTATTGTGTACATTTTGTAATTACTTTATTTGTTTTACTATCGCTTCTGTCAGCAGTAAGAAGGGCGCCTCCCCTTTCTAAGAGGAGAGATTTACTTCTCACATAGTTGTGGCTGAAGTCCTAGTTGTGTAATCTATCGAAAAGCTAATTACATAATTTTCACCCAACAATTTTTTTTATGTAATGGTGCTGATTTTTAGCACCTTTACACTTTTTCTAGACTGTCTTTTTTGTGCAATGGTGCTGATTTTTAGCACCTTTGCACTTTTTCTAGACTTAGTCTTTTTTGTGTAATGGTGTTGATTTTTAGCACCTTTGCACTTTTTCAAGACTTAGTCTTTTTTGTGCAATGGTGCTTATTTTTAGCACCTTTGCACTTTTTCTAGACTTAGTCATTTTTTGTGCAATGGTGTTGAATTTTAGCACCTTTGCACTTTTCTTCTAGACTTAGCCAATTTTTTACTATGGCATTATTTTTAGCACCTTTGCACTTTGTCCATACTTAGTCATTTTTTGTGCAATGGTGCTGAATTTTAGCACCTTTGCACTTTTTCCAGACTTAGCCATTTTCTGTGCAATGGTGCTAAATTTTAGCACCTTTACACTTTTGGTAGTTTTTAACTTAGTCTCTTCAAACTTGCTCTATTTCCATTCTAGACCTCGTTTCTTCACTCCTGCATCATTTTCCATGCCTAGTTGCTCGTTTCTCACTTCACGCTTCCTAATGCTACTTTTTCTACTAGCGCCTATTGATTCACCATTCTTGCAATTTCTCTCCAGATATCATCAAGTGATCCCAAAGTTGATGTCCTTTGATCTTGGTTCTTCCAGATGACACATTCATGCAGGAGACTAGGAATAAATATGAAGACTTCCGCGCCTAAGCAAGGAACCATGAAGATTCTTGATCTCCAGTGTTAGACTTTCTGATGAGTCCATTTGTGCATCTTGTAAATAGTTTTTGACATCTTAAATGTCATTTTGAAAAATGTAATTACACTAATATCCAAGATGTAGTTTCATGAAAACAAATTACACTTTGACTTTGGTCAAAGTTGGGTGATATCTCCTAGAATCACTTACCTAAATTTCCTAGATTTACTCTTCCCTCTCTTTTATAAATATGAGGGATTTCTATTGTAAGAGGATCCTTTAGTTTTTGCAACGAAGTGCTGCTCAATTTGCAACAAATTGTGAAACTTTGTGTTCATGTTTTGTGAATCTAAATCTGATCAATAAAGGAAGAAATTGCATACCAAACTTTGCATTGGATCAATTGTCTCTTAAATTTGGTTGAGATTGGTGGTGATTAGTTTATAAAATCTGAAGGACTTCAAGTGATTCTTGTGGACTTTGTATCACATTTCTAACTTGAATTTGTGTTTATGTTTTAATGTTTTGGTTGAAAGATCTACAAGACTTTGAGCTTGTAATCTCTCATGTTGTTCGAATGAATTGCTGCATCTAAGAAGACTTTGTGCTTCTAATGCGATAGACTATATTGTTCTCACAGATCTGCAGTTGAAAAGACTACAAAACGACTTTGCGCCTTTGTGAGCTTTACTTGTTTCCATTTCTCTTTTGTTATAATCTTATTTGATACCTCTAAGCCGTGCTTTGCCAAGATAGGGAATCAATTGTACTATTTTGGTAAGTTTCTAATACTTTGAATTAAGAATGTGTTGATGTGATTTTTTGTGACCACACCAATTACAGAATAAAGTCGCCAATGACTACCCTATTCTCTCTTGATCAAAGTATCCAGCATGCTAAGATTGTGAGAGAGTTCGTGCGTTCAACTCCAAGGTTCCTTTAGTGCGAATAGTCTATGTGATTTTCCTGGTATTTTAAGGGGACTTACGCAATTGTTCGGCACTTGATAGTGGACAACAAACTAAGGGCTTCACATGGTTTGAATGATTTGGCAAGTAAGTACAAGTTTCCTAACACTAACCAGAGATGAACTGAATCTAAATGAGTGTAGGGGTAAGAAGGTTCTAATCTACTCTAAGGTGTGGGACATGGTGATCAATTCTTACAAACTTCAACTGAGCCTTGCTTTGCCTTGCTTTAGACAGCTTCCACAAAACCGGTGCAATCTTTAGAGGAGTAGCGAAAGGTGTTCAAATTATAACTCAACATGGAAGTACCATCAAGACGATGCATACAAACTTGTGAATCGCAATCGAAGTTAAGTTTGAATTTAGTAATCTAGTTGACCACACAGGGCGAACCCACCATCAGGGAGCTCGCTAGTGGTATGGATAAGTGAAATCTTGTTCAAATCAAGCACCACATTCCACAATTACTAAGTATTTGCATGAAATGAAATCTACTTTACTTTAAGCTACTTCAAGATGCTACATGAATTGGAAGGATGAAGAAGCCTCGACAGCTACTCATGACAAAGAAGAAATCACCATCAATGAAAAGTTTCTCTTTTATTATGAAAGCATTCATGACAACTTCTTACAAAGTATTCAAAGGGAAGACTTCTCCTTCCTTTTCAATCTAAACTATGCTATCGAACTATTCTACTTTCTATTCTATCAATTTCCCTCTATTCCTTCTCTGCTATTCTAACTAGATACAAATGAGGGGGGATGCCCTTTTATATAGCTGGCCAAGTCCAACAAATGGCTCAGATTACAATTCGCTGGATGGCCCAGATCGTGCCACCTCAGCCCTAAACAAGATTCACCCTAAAAACTGCCACAAAAGGAGGGGCAATAAATGAGCAATTAATGGACACCATCTTCTAGAAGATTCTTGTTTTGAAATGTGTTCACACTGTTCTTGTTCTTTTTCTTGACTGCAAACTAGATAAGTCTGGTCAACATTGCTTCAATTTCTTGGACTAGTACGGCAGGCACATTCTCAATCTGAAACTTCAAGGCTGTAACTTTTTAACCTGTTTGATGGTGATTTTCCTCCTTCCTGCCACTCTTCAACTCCTCAATGCCTGAGCCTTCATCTTTTCCTTCATTCTGAACTTGGAGGACTCTCTTGTCTTGGATTCAATCATTCACGCTTGCCATTCACCTAACTGCGTTTGGTGCATATTGGGTCCTTGACGAGAAATTTCAATGTTCACTTAGACATTTCTTCCAAGTACTCGCTTCATGATTCTATCATCTTGGACTATTTGCTTCATCACTTCAAGTCATCACTGCCTGGTCTCAATGTTCCTCCTACAAAAAAAGTAAGGAGAAGAGCATCAGAGCACTTCATAATATAAAATCACCTTACTTACCTCATTTTCATGCTTTAACTTCCAAGGTCTGAGTGATCTCTAGATTTGATAGGGTTCATTGTTTTTCTCTAGCCAACTTTGCTTTCTTCATGATATTTCAACATATGTAGGCTGGGGCATACAACACCTGTGCATCATATTTCAATGCCTTAGACAAATTTCAACCTCCTCAAGGGCACTTTTAAAATCATCTTTTGAAAGTGTTAACTTCAACTGCATCTTCAAGAAATTCACTTTTCCAGCCGAGGTGTTGATAACTCTGATTTTATTTAACTCTGGCTCAAGGAGATTATTCTCACGAAGAATTCAATCAAATTCACCTAGGTATTCAGCTTCAAATTCATTGTCTGGAGCATTTTACCTTTGAAAACACACTTTATTCACTTTGCCTTAGATTTTTTTTGAATTTTCCCCTTAGAAAATTTATCAATCTGTGCCAGTTAAGAATCTCCATCCTGCAAGCCTCAGCAAAATTTGGAAGACTTTGAAATCCATTCCTCATTGCAGACATTCAATACCTAGAAGAAAATTCCCTTCAGAAAGTGTCCAATTCATGTGTCTCCAAACAAAGGGGTACGTTTATTTTTTTTGAATTTTAACCTTAGAAAAACATTTTGCTGACAAATTTATTCCTATTCTTCATCTCTGGGCATATTTTCTTGCTTGGATTGAAAATTCTCATCAGCTTTAGGAAGCTGGCACCCTTTGACTCCTTCTCACCAACTTTATCCATGTCCTAACAAGTTTCATCACCCCCTATAGGCTTAGGCATATTTTCTCTAGGGGAGGAGAGACTTCTTACTTAGAAAAAATTTATCACCATGCCCCACTTTACCTTGGCGCACACCCTTTGACTCCTTCTCACCAACTTTATCCATGTCCTAACAAGTTTCATCACCCCCTGCAGGCTTAGGCGTATTTTCTCTAAGGGAGGAGAGACTTCTTAGAAAAATTTTATCACCATGCCCCACTTTACCTTGGCGCACATTGAGGGGCCTGCAAGAAATTCCAACACTTAGCATTTTTTTTTGTCTTGGGCATATTTGATACATTGAGGAGGAAATTTTCATGAGTTTTGTCCACTTTCTAGCTTTTATGGGTGCATTTGATATATCATGGAGGAATTAACTCAATGCCTTGAGATATTTTTTACCCCACTTTCAACATGGGCGCATTTTGAAGTTGGTGAAGAATTTAACACTTGGAATCTTTTTCTTACATGTACAACACCTTGGATTCCTTTTATCTTGCATGGGTGCATTCAAAGGGGTAAGGTGGAAGTCAACTTCATGCCTTAGAAACTTCTAGCAACCCCTCCTTGCATGGGTGCATTTTGGAGTATGAGGTGGATTTATCTCACTTAGAATTTTTTATCAACCTCCATCTTGAAGTGGGCATATATTGCATGGGGAGGAGGATGAAACTTTGACTTAGAATATTTTCCATATCATGCTTGTAAAGTGGGCACATTTAGCCTGTAGTGGAGGATGAATTTTAACTTAGAATTTTTTTAGCATCTTAACTTTTGTAGAGGGCACATTTAGCATAGGGAGGTGGATAAACGCCTTGACCTCTTTTACTTTATCAAGCATGGGCGCATATGACTAGCTGAGCTTCATGTTTCAGGGACTTAGACCAATTTCCAATCCATCTCCATGTTAAGGCACATTTCAAGGTGGGTACTTTGAGTTTTAACGCCTTAGTGAAAATTTCTAATCTCCAATATCCTCTCTTGTGCATATAGCTAGTGGTGGAGGAACTTTTTTATACTTAGAAACTTTTCCATGCCCCTTCACAAGCTTGGACGCATTTTGGGGGTGGAGGAAGAAGTTTTTTTATGACTTAGAATTTTCTTAGCCTTCTACCAATTGTCTTGGGTGCATTTTGGGGGGTGAGCAGGACAAGATTCAGACTTAGAAGAATTTTAGCTCCCTGCTAGCTTGAGGGCACATTTTCAAGGTGGAGGTGAATTAATGTCAACACTTAGAAATTTTCATTTGCCAGCCAGCTGAGGATGAGGGCGCATTTTCAAGGTGGTGAAGGATGAACTTCAACACTTAGCAACTTTTTCCATCTGCTTCTACCTGTGTATCGATGCCCTGCTATTTATAGAAAGTCTTTCAATTTTCATACTTTTGAAGCTCAGATCGATTTGAAATTTTAAGCACAAGACCTTCATGACCTTGTCAGCCTGTTCACACTGCCATCTCGAACTGACTTGCTATTTTTGGCATGTTTCTGAAGGTGGTTTACTATTTATAGTAACTGCTCTTTTCGAAGACCTCCACAGCTCTGTTTAACTTGAAGTTCGAATGATGTGCTCCTCATCGAGTGACTTGCTTGTTGACACTAGCGCCTGACACTGGTTTACTATTTTTAGCCAGTTTCTAGAATGCCTTACTATAAATAGTAAGTGCTCCATTTTCCTTCAAATTTTATCGGTGGATAGCTAGAAAGATGCTGAACACAGTGGGATACATTGGTTTTCAGAAATTTTGACCTTTTACCCCTCTTTTTGGGTCTGAAAGTTGGAAACCCTAATATGACTTGCATGTATATCAAACAACCTCTGTTTGACCTCATTTTTGTTGCACTTCGCCCTGTTTGTGATTCTGATGTGTTGGGCAGCTGCCAGAATGGAACTGCTAAAAATAATAAGTCATTGAATACTTATCATCTTGCTTTGCATGTCACACCACTGCGAAGCTCTCGAAAAACCCACAAAGAATCATTAGACATGAAAATAAAACCCTGACATGTAAACCCTAAAAATAACCTTTGAAGGCTGAACCTTGAAAGTTGTTATCTCACTTTGCATGTTATACCATCGTGAAGGTCTCAGAAAACCCAGAAGGAATCTCCAGACATGCGTTGAAGAACTCTGCATATAAACCCTAAAATTTGCTTTGGAAGCTAAACTGTTAAAAATAGTAAGTTGTCCGTTTCAACTCAAAATTTGCAGGCGAGTAGCCTGATGTGTTTTGGATGTAGTGTAACTGTCAAAACTTCAAAAATGCTGAAGGAACGCCTTGAATTGCACACTTAGTAAAAATAGTAAGTCATCAGAATTTGATGAAATTTAGCTGGGAGCTTGTTGGAAGCACACTGACATCAACGTGAGGCTCAAATTTCAATTTATTCACTTAATTTGACTTCAATTTGACCAGAAAAGTATAAACCCTAATTTTTAGACTTGGCCAAAATCTTGCGTTTAAACTCAATGGCAGACACACCTCAGAAAGGCAAACAACATAAAAGAGATAGAAAGAGAGAGAGAGAGAGAAAACCAAAGCCAAAGGATTAGAATGGAGCAAAAATTAGGGGGTCCCCATTTTGAATGGGATGATGTGTGAAAAGGTCACAACAAAACATTTTCAACTATGAAGCATTACACACATCTTCTCTGAAAAAAGAGAGAATGATGAATGCGAAATGCACCCCCCACATCATAAATACTGTAAATATTTTGTAAATACTCTAGTTGGTTTCTAATTGTAAGAAGGGTGCCTCCCCTTGCTGAGAGGAGAGATTGAATCTCACATAGCTGTGGCTGAAGTCCTAGTTGTGTAATCTATTGAAAAAGCTAATTACATAATTTTCACCCAACATAATTTTAGCAAGATAGATAGATGCGTTAGGGAATACTACACTTATGGTGATGAAATTAAAAAATGCGTAACAACAATTGTAGTGATAAGTCTGCCCAATGCATGGCTAAATTATAGTTGCAGTGTAGGATGTCAAACTAGTTTTCGCTAAGGTTTCCTAAAAAATGTGGTTATGAAACCTATAAATGTGTGACAAATGTGGTACCGAACCCTACAAATGTATGACATCATTTTTTTTGTAAATACAGTTCTTTGCCTAGGTTTGTCTAGTTTCAATGTTTTGGAAGGTTTTCGATTGATTTGACAAATTTTAACCAGAAGACACTTTGAAAATAGTCAAAAGATAGTATGGTTGTTAACTCTAGACTGAAAAAGGGTATGGCATAAGGGCCAAAGCCCCAATGGCTTCATGGGTATATCACAAATAAAGACACCCTTAACACAAGCACAAATTAGTTATTCAATTGGGTGTGTTCACTTAATATGGGCCCACCACACCAAAGGTGCTAACACAACAAGCTCAACATGAGCCGCTTCAATTTCAAGAGCAAATAGCTAGAGGTCTAATGACACAGGCTTTATAGCATGGACAAACCTTCCCTCTCTCCTTGGGAGGCTAAGAATGCCAACCCAAAGATTCCTATCTCCACTTAAGGGTGTATGTGGAACTTCATGCATGATATTGTTGTAATATAGGGGGATTCGCTATTCACGAGTCTCTCTTCACTTAGAGAGCCTCATAGCGCGAACTACCCTATACTACCTCAATGGAATGGCAACTAAATTTTTAGAGTCAGAAAGAGCAGGCCACGAAGATTTTCTGGACAAACTGACAAGCTCTTGGCCAAAAGATGTCAACACAGAATACAAATAACAACATGGTGCGTTGGCATCTGAGAGGCATGCTGGTGTCTCATACAAACCAAAAAGCAAGTTTATCTAAGAAAATTCCTAAGTAATAACTAGTAATATGATTATTGAGAACTGATAGAATGAGATAAAGTAGTAGAACTGAAGTAAAGTAAGGAATAAATGATCTAAAGATAAGGAGAAAAAAGGAAGGGAATACTTACAACTATGCAAGTGATGAAGCTTTTAGCTCGTGAGTGTCTTCAATACCTACACACAAGAGGGAGAGAAAAAATGTTGGGTGGCTATATAGGGAGTTACCATAATCAAACCCCATTTTGGTGTTCCCACCTCCACAGATAGCAAAGAATGTAGGGAGAAAAGAAGAAATGAAGTAAAGAGCACTTAAAGCACTACAAAATAGTGTTATGCTACTCAACCAAGTAATAGAGGAGAGGAGTGAAAGCTTACGACCTCCGCCAAGAGCACTCAAGGTTGCTTGGCGGAGAAAATGTGAGGAACTCAAGCCTCTGCTGCTATGGTGTTTTGTTCCACATCTGCTCTATTGAAGTGGTGGAGTGTTGATGTTGCTGCTGTGAAGTGTAAAGTGTATGGAGATTGAAGAGATGGTGAAAAAGCTGCTTAGAGCTTGAGAAGAGCTTGTGAATGAAGTGGAGAAGACGGTAGAAACCGGTAGAAACCATGAAGAGATGAAAATGCTTGTTGGAGTGAATATGAAGGAGAAATGAAGGGAAACGACCATATTCGGGCTGGTTGATCAAGGAGAGTGTTACAAATCAACCCCCAATGGGAAGTGTAATGCTTCTGTAGGCTCCAGATGTAGGAATCTATCAGGGACGTAAGCATGTTGTACAAACATCTACACGTCATGCGGGCGCCCTTGACAAAAATGCCTCTGAAATTGCTTAAAACAGGCGCCAAGTGTGATGCAAGCAGTGGGCTTGGGTGGAATTAAGCCTCTGAACTTGGTTTTCTAAAGTGGATAAAGGAAAAAAGGGGATTTGTACATGGCATGCAAATTCGCTCTTATACATTTTGCCCCCACTTTAGCGAGCATGAGTACTGATGACTGCTCAATAAAGTAGATCAAGAAAGAGTAGGGTTAGAAATGTATACCTGAATCATCGAGGAAGTAGACCGCGATCTAGAAAACCTGAGAGTGCAAGGTCAAAAGAGGACTTCATAATTTTGTGAAAGTATGAAGTTGAAGAGAGAGCATATACTTAGCATGAAGAAGATGTCTAGATCTTCGATCTGGTATATACAAGAGAGAAGAGAAAGATAGAAATGAACAAAGCACATGGTGAAAGCAAAACCCACTAAGGAGAAGAACCCACACCACAAAGGAGGTGATAAAAGAAAACCCTACTTGAGGAAGAAACCCATATCACAAAAAAATGTGTGGTGAAAGCAAAACCCACTCAAGAGTAGAACTCACACCACAAAAGAGGTGATAAAAGCAAACCTTGCTCGAGGAGGAAATATGTATCATCAAAAAGTACATGGTGAAAGAAAAACCCACTCAAGAGTAGAACCTACACCACAAAGAGGTGATAAAAGAAAACCTCGCTCAAGGAGGAGAACTCGCATCACAAAAAAGGTGATAAAATCAAACCCCGCTTGAGGAGGAAACCCGTATTACTAAAAAGCATGTGGTGAAAGAAAAACCCACTCAAGAGTAGAAGACACACCATAAAAGAGGCAATAAAAGCAAACCCCGCTTGAGGAGGAAACTCGTATCACCAAAAAGTGCATGATGAAAGAAAAACCCTCTCAGGAGTAGAACCCACACCACAAAAGAGGTGATAAAAGCAAACCCTACTTGAGGAGAAGAACTCGTATCACTAAGTAAATATGTAAAGGAGCTCTACAGGTTCTCGATCCTGCAGAGCAAGTAAGCAAATAGTCATGTAGACCATCATCACTTGTTGGAAGGCTTTCAAAGGGGTTCCTTGGGAACCCTTCAAAAGGAAGAGGGGTCTACTCAAGGGACACACTATTTGAAAAGCGAGGTCTAGTTAGGTTTACCCCAAGCTAGACATAGAGTTGTGAAATAGGTCTAGTCGGGCTGCCCCCAAGCTAGACGTGAAAGAATTTATTTGAGATAAAATATTTCAAAAGGGGATCCCTTGGGAACCCACCATGAAGAAAGGGGGTTCGCTCAAGGGACACATAGTTTGAAAAGCAAAGTCTAGTTAGGCTACCCCCAAGCTAGATGTGAAAGAATTCAAAGACTTTTAAAAGGGGTCCCTTGGGGACCCTTCAAAAGGAAGAGGACTCCTCTCAAGGGACACTTCAGTTGAAAGACATAGAGAGAGAGGGTCCTTAAGAAGGAAACACATCTCCATAACAAGTTATCACTACCCCCAACATACAAGGGAGGAGAACCATGCAAAATACTTAGGACAGGATAGAGGTAAACCTCGATACCACTTGTCATGCAAAGTAAAGGAAGGTGTGTCAATCAAATGGGAGTTTGATGGCACATGAATCACAAAGTTGTATTTTTTCTTTCAAGGCTTTACATTTGCTAGTGGAATGACCAAGCACTTGATGGTATGCACAAAAAGAATGTTTATTGTATTCATGAGATTTCTTGCATGTAGGAGAAGGAAGAGCAATTGAGCGGGCTTTTAGAATCCACAACAAGATATGCTCTTGCTCAGATAGAGGATGAGGAGCAGGAAGCAACCCTTTCTCTTGTGGAGAAAGGTTGACTTCTCACAAGAAGAATATACGAAGGTAGCAAACAAAGGAGGATAAATCAATCCATGAGAACAAGGTTTCGGAGTGGACTTCATGTCACCATTCAACCATGGCTTTCATTTAGATTGTTCATTTAGGCAACCAAGCCCCAAATTATGCTTACAAGGGTTTAAATTCTATAGGGACTTGAATGCCTTGTTCATTACGCCCACAACCTTTATGCTCATAGCCATATTTAGAAACAAGCTTAAAGCCAAGCCATAATGTGTTTGCAAGTCTTGAAAAGAAGGAGGATCCTCATAAAGAGCATTATCCCAACAATGGGGACCACACTCCTCTATGCGATCACCATCATTCTTATTAACAGGACTGCTAGTTCACTATCCTCTTTAGCAGAAGCATAATCATCCTCCTCAGAAGGAGGATCAATACTAAGAATATTGCAACTTGCATTTGCATTGCCCCGCGATGCAAAAGAATGACCATCTTTGATAGTGGATGTAGATGATGTTATCAAAAGGTCTAAGTGGATCGGGTCAACTTTATATTCCTAAATGAAGGAATCTATAAAGTCTAAAGAACCCTAATCATCACCAAGACATGCATTCTCTTGAGAAGAGATAGGAGAAGACTTAATATTTCTTGCTTTAGAAGGATCTTCCTTAGGGACATTTATATCAAGAGTATCTACTAGAGTAAACATCGACATAGTGGAAGATATTGAAGGAATAAGAGTAGGCACAACTAAAGCTTGACCAATAGCTACTGTCTCACATAAGTGCATAGCATTAGGGTCAGCTTTGACTATGACTACTCAATTATTACAAATGAACTTAATACATTTATGCAAGGTAGACAGGACTACACCCATAGCATGAATCCACGATCTACCAAGAAGAAGGTTACATGATAACTTTTCTACCATAACATATCAAGGGTAGGTACAGTAATGGGTCCCAACCTCAAAGGAAAGACTATCGTGCCTAAGGATTGTCGACCAACATTATCGAACCCACAAACGACAAAAAAAGAAGTATTAAGAGAAGATGAGTCAACATTAATCTTACACAATAGATCAATGCTACATACATTGAGTGCTGAACTGACGTCAATGAGAGTACGTCTAATGCCAATCTTATTAATATTAACTATAATCATTAAAGGATTCACTTGCTTCTGTACTTCTAGAGGTGGGAGTTCATGTAGATAGAATGTAATATTCAGCTTCGCATGGATATATGTCATCAACACATCAACATCTGTCGGCCTAGCAGAAGAAGGAAAGATGATCTTTTGTAAAGCTTCCTGAAGCATACTTTGATAAATCAGAATAGAGTGAAGCAAGTCCCACAATGATATCTTATCCTCAAGCAACCCGAGGTTGCTCGGCAAGATCGTAATCACTAGGTGCTTTGGTTGTAGGTTTAGGAGCTATAGGAAGACTTGGTTGTTTATTTGTTCCATTTCCATAAGCATAGGCTACCGCTCTATAAGAGGGAGACTTAGAAAGATCAGGAGAACCACCATCAAAAGAATAAACCCTCTTAAGAGAAGGACTAGTTGGAGTCATGTAAATGACCAGTCTCTTAGGCCTTTCAGGGGCAATAGAGACATCAACTTCATTTACAGAATCATCACAGCTAGTAGAACAACTACTCAAATACATATTCTCAACATCAATCCAAACAAGATCAAATGTGGAATAGTTATTTGAAGGAACACTCTCAACATCGATCCAAGGAGAATTAGATGTGGAAGGAGGTTCATCATTCACTAATGCATCATCTCTAGGGGAGAGTGCATTGGAATGAATAGAAGGTAGAGTATCATAAAGAAAGGTATCAACGATTTCATCTTCTTGCAACAAGATATCCTCTGAAGAAAGAGGAACTTCATGAGAATGATCAAAGATACCTAGCGACATGGGAAAATCCAAGTCACCATTAGATGCATTAAATGCAATGTCATTAATATTTTGAATAATATTAGATACAAAACTAATAAAAGAGATATTAAATCCATTACAATTTTTTTGAAGAACAATGTTCTTCACGTCGGGTTCACCAAAATGTAATATAGGGGGATTCACTACTCATGAGTTCTCTTCACTCAGAGAGCCTCACTGGGAAAGCTACCCTATACTACCTGAAAGGAACAACAACAAAAATTTTAGAGTCAGAAAGAGCAAGTCAGGAAGATTTTCTAGATAAATTGACAAGCTCTCGACCAAAGGATGTGAACCCAGAATACAAATAACAATGTGATGCGCTAGTGTCCCAAAGGTGTACGGATGTCTTGTATGGACCAAAAAGCGAGTTTATCTCAGAAAATTCCTAAGCAATAGCTAGTAATCCGATTACTAAGAATTGATAGAATGCGATAAAGTAGGAGAACTAAAGTAAAGTAAAGAATAAATGATAACTTAGATAAGGAGAAGAAAGGAAGAGAATACTTACAACTATGCGAGTGATGAAGCTTCTAGCTCGTGAGTGTCTTCAATACCTACAAATAAGAGGGAGAGAAAAATTGTTGGGTGGCTATATAGGGTCCTGCCACAGTTAGACCCTATTTTGGTGTTCCCACCTCCATGGACAACCAAGAAATTAGGGAGAAAAGAAAAAATGAAGTAAAGAGCACTTAAAGCACTACAAAAAAGTGTTATGCTACTCAACCAAGTAATAGAGGAGAGGAGTGAAAGCTTACCACCTCCACCAAGAGCACTCAAGGCTGCTTGGGGGAGAAAATGAGAGGAACTCAAGCCTTTGCTGCTATGGTGTTCTATTCCACACTTGCTCTACTGAAGTGGTGGAGTGTTGATGTTGCTGCTATGAAGTGTAAAGTGTATGGATATTGAAGAGATGGTGAAAAAGCTGCTTAGAGCTTCAGAAGCTTGCGAATGAAGTGGAGAAGATGGTAGAAGCCATGAAGAGATGAAAATTCTTGTTGATGGAGTGAATATGAAGGAGAAATGAAGAGAAATGACCATATTCGGGCTGGTCGGCTGAGGAGGGCATTACAAATTGACCTGCAATGGGAAGTGCAACACCTCTGTAGGCTCAAGATGCGAGAATCTATCAGGGATTTAAGCGGACTGCACAAATGTCTATGTGCCACGTGGGCGTCCTCAACAAAAATGCCTCCACCAATGCTCAAAACAAATGCCAAGTGTGATGCAAGCAGTGGGCTTGGGTGGAATTAAGCCTCTGAACTTGGTTTTCTAAAGTGGATAAAGGCAAAAAGGGGATTTACACATGGGGTGCAAATTCGCTCTTATGCAATTGTATGTTGCACCACACTAAACTTATGACCAAAGGCTTCTAGGCCACTAAAAATAAGGTGTCTATTAGGGAACTACTGTGAACAAAGAGCCTGTTTGTAATAGCTTGAGAACTAGGAGGCCCACTCCCACTCTCATCACCAGCTAGTCTCAACAAACTGGGTCTTGTGGCTTGGCTTCAAACAATGTTGGCTACTCCTTGGGGTACAACTTTTGTTCTCCCCCCTTTGATATAACCCATCAGGAAATGTGCTTGAGGTCGAACCCGAGGGTGATGAAATCCCCAGGCAAGCCTCCTAATAAAAAAGGAGACTAATGTGCTTTTCTCGTCACCTAGGATTGCACAAGTGTACAAAGGGAGAGGATATGTACACACTAACTTGGGTTGACACACAATGTGCAAGCACACCAAACACATTAAATAAGGCTCTTTTTAACCCAACTACTCTATGTGTGAGTTAATCTAAAAATCAAAGACATAATGTTTCACATTTGATTCTTTGATAATCTAACCTGCCACAAATTAGTTAGTAGTCCAAGAGATACCTTTAAAAAATGTCCTAAAATAAATAGATTAGTAGTTTGAAACAAGGACTTTGACGATCAAGCTGCAATCAAAGGATTAGTAGTTTATTCTTTGCATTTGGATTGAGAAAAAGTGTTGCATCAAATGATTAGTGAAAAGACATAATAAGATGATTGAAATTAGAAAAATAATCATACCATTAAAAATTATTTTGAAAATTTTATCAAATTTTTAAAAAGAAAGTTCATGTGTTCTTGTTTGAAGTTTAAAATTAAAACATTAAATTTAAATGATTATACCTGATTTATAATTTTGGATCTAAATAAATGATCCAATCCACAACATGCACATCAAAAGTAGCTTTCCAACACCTGTAAAAACTTGAAAATCCAATGAGTGGTTTGAAAGTTACGACTATTTTACTACTTGTTAGTATCTTCAAAAATTATGAAAAAGAGGAGTAAGCAGTCTCAACAAATGATTAAAGCTCTATGAATTAATTTTCTAACCAACAAATGAAACCATATTCATTATTAATAGAATCTAAAAATTTGCAACAATAAAAAAGTGCAGATCCATACAGTGTACGGATTAACAAAGAAAGTGCTTGCAAATCATTTTTTTTAAGTTTAAAATGTTATTTTGCACCAAAATATGGGGTATAATTTATAAAAATTCATCGTTCAACCCTTTTAGATGCAATTGTGATGTTCGTTTGTCCTCAAATAGCTCTTGAAAATCCTAATTTTTATAGCCTATTGAAAGTACCTACAACCTTCAAGACACAAAACACCAGAACTTGCAAACAAGAAGGTTAGCCAAAAAGATTAGTACTTCACGCTGGGTTCACTAGATGTGTGATTGGGAAAGTCAAGTTTGAAGCTCAAAACATGTACAACAACCACCAAACTATTAGTCACAAGCTTAAAATTCCCAATCAAGCAATAGAAAACAAATTAGCATAAAAGATCAAATGAAAGCACACAAAACACAAATTGTATCTTTTATACCATGATTAAATCACTTCCACTGCCCTTCTTCGAGCTTTTCTTTTAAATATTTTGAAGTGTTTCTTTCTGATTTTTGGAGTGCACTATAGATTGCTTAAGGAAATAATGGTGACCAATATTCAAATATGGCGGTTAGTGAAATAAAGAGATGAAGACAGAATTTATAGATGAAGTGGTGGTGAAATTGATTGATGAGATCAAAGGAAGAATCAATGGTTGAGATCAAATGAGACAACTTCATTGAAAAATTTGCTTATTTTTTTATTTGAAATTGGTTCCACGTGATTGGAGAAATTAGTGGGATGGAGGCATGATTTAAGGGTGGAAGAAAATCAATAAAATTAATGAAAATTGGAAGACTTTAGATTCGAAATTAGTGGCCATTTGTAAGAGTTTGAATTTCAAAAATCATGGAGGTTTGTAAGAGTTTCAATTTTGAAAATAAAATAAATGAAAATCTATTTATTTTCAAAACCATAGATATTTTTTTTATTAAGAGGGGTAAACGCTTTTGACTTGAGCTATGAACCAGTGAGGTCACAAGTGGGGGACCTCATCCCTAATATAAATTCTCAACAATTACACCCCAATGGGGTTTGAACCTTGATGACAAGAATAACAACACAACAACTTAACCATCACACCATGCCACTATTGGAAAAACCATAGATAATTAATTAAATTCAAATGATTTTTAATTAATTATAGACTAGACATTAGGTTAGTGAAATAATTAAAAAACATATATTTAATCCATGATGATGTTAATAATTAAATAATTAAATAATAATAATTTGATCAGGTAGATAATGAGTTGATGGACATTAGGATAATTAAATAATTAAAACATTTAATTATGTGAATGTGAGAAAGAGGGTGAAATTGGATTAGGATTAGAAAAAATTAGGGTTAGACAAAGAATTAATGTTGGACAAAGAATTAAGAGTCAGATGAAGAATTATACAAGAAATTAGTCAGAAAATGTCGTTGTAGGTTTAGGACAATTTTAAGTGTCTACACTACTCTTAATGTTATTAAACATATCCTAAAATTGAGATATTTATTCTACCATGTTATCCTCGTATATGACTATTTAGGGATTTCTCATTAATATAATATCGTGGTTCAAGATATTAAGAACCAATATACATGTAATCTCTAGGATTACCAAATCACATTGTATACATGTTATCGCGTTCTAATCCTAAATAGAATCCAATGTTATAACTATGTGGTATTATCATTGGGGTACTAAATGTTGCATGATATCCTTGATATGTAATTTTAAGGGTTTTAGGATGCTCACACTGAATTAGGACCAATATTAGTGGGAGGTATAATTAGAGATATTGAAGTCCTTATATGGAAGTGTTATATTTTAAGCCAAATAAATTGGGAATGGTGTCAAATTACCTACTTATTGTCAAGCACTATTAATTGTTGGGAATCATTTAAAGAAACCTTGTTGGAGTAAGTTATAGTAATTAATAAAACCTTGGGTTATGTGAACCTATATGTAGGTGTCATTTGAGAAACCTTATAAGAAGAACTATGTGTGACTTTGATCCCATTTGGATTTAGGTACGTAGGCAGTCTGTGGGCAAAGTATGCCCCTGTGACCTCAAGTCTATAGGGGGAGGTCTAGGGGGGATAACTCCCAAATTTTGGGGTTGTTCCTAATTGGTTTGAATTTCTCTCTTTAGTAAGCTTCAATTTGAGGCTGAAATGAGTATTAGATCATTATTAGTGAGTTAAAGAAAACCTGATAACTTGTATTCAATAAATAATCTATTTCTGAGTAGTAAGTTGAATGAAGATAATGTATTTGACTACTTGGTAGTGAGTACATGTTGATTTGAGCTTGTCTCATGTTGGTTCTAGGTGATTTCTTTTATGTATTCGAAAAATTAACCTCAGACTTAAATGACTATGTATATGCTCCTAAACTAGTTGATTGTGATCTACTTATTCCTAATTAGGAATCTATTTTCCAATTTTAGTGCTAAGTTGGGCACATGTGCTAAATTTTATGACAACAGATGGAGTAGGGACCCTACAAAGGCATAGATAGAGGTTATGAACCTCTAACATGTAGGCTATTCCCAATTATTTAACGTGATCACTGATGGAAAAATCCTAGAACTTGATCAAAGATAAGCTTGTCCATTCTTGAGATTGATAAGAGTCAAGGAGAATATTATGCTGATGGAATATTAGCCATACCACTTAGATAACATGATGGATTTTTCTAGGAGCATGTAGTCCTTGAGGCTAGTGGCATGTTGATGATGGATGTCTAGTGTATGCTAAAGGGTTGGATGGTTTTTCGCTAGTGGCATGCAAGCCTTTATTCCAACAACATATAGGAAATGGACTACCTTGTTTACTTAGCCATCCAATGGACTGTAGAGAAGAGAGTTTATAATTAAGAATAGGTGCTTGTAATAGTTGGAATGACCTCATATTATCATTTGGCTTGTCTTAATATAGAAAATGGTATCTTAGATTATTAGAAGTAGGTAGTGCCTTGGGAAAATGAAGTGATATGAACCTATGTGTAATTGAGTGTGTTTATACACCAATTTCTCCCTACGTACTTGTGTAAATGACCTAGGGTTGTGCACATTGATATATTGGTTCCCTTGCTAGTGATGACATTGATTAGTATGGGATGCTTGATTGTTGTTATAATTTAAGGCTTATGTGATTGTGAATCAGGGAGTGGGTTGAAGCATGAAGTAGGTTGCATCCCTTTCCACTTTACCTATTGTTCCTTTTGTGAACATGTGATGTATTGTGTGGATTGTCACACTAAATATATGTGATGTATGCTTGAGCTAGTCATTATTGTGATGTGATGTACATATGAGATTGGCTAATGTACTTATGATGTGTGTATGAGCTAGTCACTATTGTGATGTGATGCACATATGATCTCATTGCTAATGTACTTGTGATGTGCATATGAGCTTGTGACTATTGTGATGTGATGCATATATGAGCTTGCCACTAATGTACTTTTGATGTGCATATGAGCTAGTCACTATTATGATGTGATATGCATATGGGCTTGTCACTAATGTACTTGTGATGTGTGTATGAGCTAATCACTATTGTAATGTGATGTACATATGAGTCAATCAATATTATACTTGTGATATATGTATGAGGTAGTCACTATTGTACTTGTGACGTGCATATGAGTTAGTCATTATTGTACCTATGATGTGTACAAGCTAGTCACCTTGTTTATATGTGATGCATTCTCAAGATTGACACTGTGTATGATCTTGGGGATCATGGTATGATAAGACCCCTCGAGTAGTTGTGTATGTTTGTACACTAAGGGTTGGTAATGTTGGATTGAGACCCCACTTGAAGGAAAATTATTATCATTATATTATAATTGGCTAAGTTGATAGCTTATTCTTAATGAATAGTCATAGTTTAAAGGTGAAATCAAAGATATAATACAAGAGGAGAAAATGAAATCCCTCTAATAGTGGTGGGAAAACTATGAAACCTTTGATTTCCCATGAGGGGATACATAGGCAAGATCATCTTGAAATATCGAAGCTTAGGTCTAGGTATAGGAATGATCTTAACCTTGAGAGCTTACCATTCCTATGTGTAAGCATATAAGTGGTGATGCCAAGCTGATGCCACCATGGTGAATGGAGAAGTTTTAAAGTTAACACTTCTAAGCGACATGGAAGATTCTTAGTTGATTAAGTTTGGTATTTGTTTTGAATTGATTTAAGAAAAAAATTGGTAAGAACCAAGGGGTAGATTTTGCACATAGATTCAAAGAAAATTTAGGCTGACTAACCAAGATTAGGAGACATTTTAGGTTGTTATTGATGTTATTCCTCCTAGATGATTTAAAAAATTAGGGTCAAATCATTCAATCCTTGGTGGAAGGATTGGAAATAGTATCCTAATATACCATTCCATAATTATAAGCCTCATAAGGGATATTTGTGGCTATCTCCTCATCTTCCTATCTATGGTTAACTAAACCATCATTGGAAACTTTAGTATTTTCTTAGTTCTTGGCATTACAAATTTCAAGCAATTTGATTGACTATTCTTGAGCCTAAATTAACCTTTTTTCTTGGAATATTCTTTATCAAGGCCTTCTGCTTGGTTCTTGTTTAATGCATTTGGGGGTGACTACTCCCCATTGTCCATTTTATGGATAATTGGAGACTCTCAATCATATTTTATGGTTTTACACTAACGCTCAAGAAGCTTAGAATTAGATTAATGATTTTTCTAAGTATTTCATATCTACTCTTTTTTCATGGCATATGGATTTGTTAGGGGACTAGCTTCTCTTTAGTATTTAAAAATATATAACTTAGGCTATTATTTTTTCATTCAACGTTCTATTAATATTCATTTCCATCTTCACATTGAGGATATAATTTTCTCTAATGTGCTTATGTAGATTCAAGTGTATGCTAGCAAAGTTGTACTTGAGGTGGTCCATTTGTAGGAGCTTTTGGACCATTGGGGTAATGCTCCTTTACTATTTTTAGACTCTCACCTCCCCCATTTTCTCCTCCTTGAGGATGTTTGTGAGATTGTAGTTAATTTTTTAGAAGATATTATGGTTCCTAGTCCTTTGGCTTTTTACCCTATTAAATAGAGCTAATATCACCTACACTTGGTTTTTGCTTCTTCTTATGGGCATGACGCTCCTGGTTGGTTAGACTCTAATAAGGTTCTTTAGCTAGAGTTGGCCATTTCTTTAATGTGTTCTCAACAACCTTTAGAGGATACTCTTGAAGAAGAGGGTGTGCTCACTAATTGAGAGTTAGTTGATGATAATCCTACCTCTAGTTTAATGTTTGGGGGAAACTACTGATAAAGATCCCCCCTCTTAACATTGTATTAGCAACTTAGTTTTTTATGTTATGTATGAGCTTGACCCTTTGAACTATTGTCTTTCCTTTAAAATTTGTGAGTATGCCTTTTTACCATAATTCACCTTTTTTAATAAATATTATACTAATGTCTTTTAGTTAATATAAAATATTATAGACTCATTCATTTAAAAAACCTACATTTCATTATTGTACAAACTAAATACTTAATTCTCAAATATCTTACATTTAATTTCTCAAAATATTATTTATTTAATCTAAGTTACAAATAATTTGTTTACACATACTTAACATTATTTAATTACCCTATTATTAAACAAAACTTAGGAAAAATGCAAACACAAAATTAATCATCACGCATTATTCCCGGTAAAATGGATTCAACTTTCATATCATGTCCGTATGATTCATTTCACATCAAAAAATAGCACAAATGTTATGAAACAGCCTATAATAAGTACAATTGATTTTGTTTTGTGTGCTCACCCACATCATGTGCCTTAGCAACGAAGACAAAGAAAACATGTATAAACCAAGCAAAGTATGTTTTCTACTTGCTTTCAAAGAGGGCTTCATAAAAAGAAGAAATTAATAGACGTATACAAAATCATTATGTGCCTTATCAACAAAGACAAAGAAAACATGTATAAACCAACCAAAGTAAGTTTTCTACTTGAGTTCAACAGAGGGCTTCGTAAAAAGAAGAAAATAGAAGACGTATACAGAGATTTTGGGCTCTTGCCGGTTGTTTAATACTCTATTAGTCTGTTCGATGGACAGGAAGCTTTACAATTAGACCTTGAGACGTTTTGCGTGGTGATAAATCGGTTCCTTCACCTGCAAACACAAATAAAAAGGGTGATTTGCCATGAACAAATTTGCAAGTACAGCAGAGTATAATAGTAGCGTTCCATGCATACAGACCGTGCTAGATTTCCGAGTGCGCATGTCTTGGCAATTGCTATCCAGGGAGTTTTGGCTACATTTAACAGGTATATTGCCAAGATCAGTGTCTGCAGCCACTTTTGGTCTTGAAAATTCCTTTCCCGCTTTAATGCTTTCTCTGGACATCGCTGGCTGTATAATAATAATACATGAACGAATAGTATATAATTAGATAAAAATGCCTATGGAATGTCGAAGGAGTTTTACAGAGTGGAAAAGAGTGAGCATTGCCTCTAATTAGGACTAAACATTATCTTAACAGTTAGACACAAGCTGTTATAATTAGAGAAGGCGCGAGTTTCTCGGTGCATACTAATCCCGTCGCTGTTGTTCGCTGGAGATCGAATCTCTGATTTTTTAATTTTTTATTTCTAAACTGCTTATTGCATTGATTTAACAGAAAGGTTATTATATTGTTTTATTGAAGCTTAACAATTCACGACAAATTTCTACAGTCGCGGATCTCGATTTGACAACTAACTGTGTCTAATTGGCAACACTCCTGTTAAATGTGACACTTCTACATTTTCTATTAACACATAATTTCAAATTTCAATTGAAACATCTACAACTCTAATTGAACATTATTCAATTAATTATTATTGTAGCACTTATAGCCGTGGTTATGCTACTATTTTAAACACCCCACACAAAGTGTCAAAGACAAGCTAACTCCTTGTGGCCTCACAGTTATAGGATCCATCGAGCCCTAATAATGGGGTCTGTGAAAGAGGGCTACAACTCTTATTTTGTGTTAATATTGATAGAATTTAAAAAGGGAGATAACAGAGAATGTAAATCAAACATGAAATTTTATATTATCCAAACTGAAATATTACATCAACTTTTGAGCTGCTTCTCATTTGTCATTCTGCCATTACATTCTCATATACAGGTGGTTTCAGATTACCACAAACTCACAGAGGTGGTTTCAGATTACCACAAACTAATGAACAGCTCTATAGAGCTGGACTCCAAAGAGTGAGTACAAAGCACAACAAACTCAACAATATATAGAAGATTAACCAACTCCGTATGATAGACAATGTGCAATAAAATAATATATTTCAGACCACCCATAAAACGTGTGAAGACAGCTGATGGAACAAAGACAAGCTGGAGGAATTAATATGCAGTCAAATCAAATCTAACACAAAATATAACCTCACTACTTGTCTTGCTGATACGAAGGCTAAGATGATACATTCCAGCTGGGAAATAAATGCTCTCATGTATGAACAAATATGTGCAGGCAGAGATTGAAGAAACTACGGAGTAGTTGGGATTAGATTTCCAACAAATATTAGTTTGCATGCAAGTGAAAAATAAAAATAACAATAAAATAATTTAATTTTAAAAAAAATATAAACTTCGCAATTGGCTGGATGTTGGGTGATGACTAAGGTTTACATAATGTTTATGTTGATGTGACATCTTAATGGAACTATAAAAATTTCAATTATATTTAAATCTAAAAAATTGTTATCTAAATTTTCTCTTTTCCACCAAACATGTTCACCCTAAAAGAACTAAATAATTTATAAAACCATTTGCCTGAAATTTTCTAAGCCACCCTTTTTGGAACCATAAGATCGTCACTCGGTCCCATGAAGAGGGGTGTCACTATCACCGACATATTGCAACGGTCACATAGAATATAAAATACAGGAAATTAATTAATTGGCCAACAAATTATCCTTCCATCATGGGCAACAACACACACCAAAAATTTGCTACCAAATCCAGCTTTTGCATTTACTTGCTAGTAAATCCAGCTTTTCCATCAGGGAGGTTTAAGGTTTTTAGAGTTTCACACTCCTTAGGGATCAAACAGGTGGACCACTATTCGGGATGGGGGTTTGGCAACCTTTTTGGCCCTGCTGCTAGCAAGGTCGTCTCTATCAAGTATTTTGAATCTTATGAACGCGGAAGAAGGGTTGATTTTCGTAAATGTGAAACAATACAACGGGATTTTAAGACGCAGGTTGGCTATGAAATGGAAACTGAAACAAAATCAAAAGAAAAACTTCACTTTGATTTTACCTAAGGTCTGTAACAGCAAGGTAGGTACATCTAAGGTGGTATCCAAGAAAGAAGAGCAAACAAACCAAGCTGAACATACAAGTAATGGGAAGGTAATAAGTAGCTCAATGAACCACGAATCAAACACAGGTATGGTGGGTGAGACCATGGGCAAGGTGGAAGAGTCCATTATAAACAAGATTGTCATTGAAAAGGCATCCCAGGAAATCTACAGTCCCACGTCCTCACCGCTGTTATGGTCATCAAAACTATATGTAGAAGAGCTCATGAGGCTGAAAAGTAGACTTGATGATCTAGAAACAAAGGGGAGGTACGAAGATAGCAGATTTAAAATAATTATTGAAGCAAACTGTACGCTGGAAAAGGATAACAAAATGATGCAAGATCAAATTTTAAATCTGCAAGTTAACATGGAGAAGGGGCAGCAAGAATTGATCACCCTAAGGCAAGAGTTAGACCAATTAAAAACAACAAAAAATGAGAAATCAGCGGTAGAGGGAGGAGAAAATATAATGGAGTTAAAGGGGATCCAAACAACATTAGCAGATTTGGAGGTAAAAGAGAATCAGTTAAGGTTACACATAGAAGAGGCCAAATCTTGGTCACAAACGGTGAGTGGATCATCAAATGGGAAAAAAGGAATTATTGAACAACAAGTTAAAAGACAGTTAAGAGAAGAAAAAGATAAACAAAGCAGGGTTGCAAACATTATCATTAAAGGTTTGAAGGACTTCGGGGAGAAGGAGAGAACCGACATTCTCACAAGAGAATTCCTTAAAGATAAGTTGCAATGGGCAGGGCATATTCAGCAAGCTAGTAGAATTGGGAGAAAGATAGATGGAGGAAGAGATAGGCATGTAAGAGTCACTTTGAGAAATTTAGAAGATAAAAATAAGATCCTAAAAAATAGGGGGTTACTTAAAGGCACATTTATTTATCTAGATGAAGATTTGACCTTCGAGCAACAAGAAGAACAAAGGAAGGAATGGGAGAAGGTAAAAACAACAAGAAATGAAGGCAAATGGGCTTGGTTGAAGAACGGGAAAGCCCAAATTAGTGATCGTTTCTCAAACAAGAAATAGGATTTATGGGCCCCACAGGACTACCTACATGTTGTAAGCTAGAATTGTAGAGGATATCCATGGAGAAGAGGACCTGGTTTGGGGCCCATAGCAAAAGGGAAAGATATTATCATTCTTACGGAAACGCATGAACATGAGGGCTGCAAAATTCTGGATTTCGAAGGGTATAAGAAAGTTTCAGTGTGGAACGAAGGAAATGAAACAGGTAAAGGTCATGGAGGGGTTGCAGTGCTAATAGCTGAGAAGTGGCAGGGAATTGTTGAGTGTGTAAAAGAAGACACAAATAAACAATACATATGGCTGCAAATAACTGAAAAAGGGGTAACTTTTAGTCTAGCTGCTTGCTACTTTGCTCCTAAAAATTCAAAGTTTTATAAGAAGCGGAATTTAGACAATGAAGATCCGTATGCATCACTAAAAAAAGATATCTCTACTTTTAACATTCTTGGAGATGTGGTTTTAATGGGTGACTTTAATGCAAGGACAACTAATAATCAGTCTCTTCAGTTGAGCAGTGAAGCAAAAGGGGAGAACAATCCTTTATGGTTGGAGGAAGGTGGTGGTTTCCATTGGGAAAGAACATCTCAAGATGATAATGACACGGTGAATTCGTTTGGGACTGAATTACTTGGGCTTTGTAGTTTGTTTGGCATGGTTATTTGCAACGGGGTGAGAGATTGGCCAACATTTGGGGGAGTCACGTGCAAGACCTACAACGGTCAAAGTGTGGTTGACTACGTGGTTTGCTCTCAAAGTTTTGGTTCTAGGCTGCTGGAGTTTGACATAGAGGACTGTCCTATTGAGATGAAATCTGACCACTTACCCCTTCGAGTTAAGCTTCGTGTTTCTCCTATCAATCAGCACAACAAGCAAGTTCAACACATGCAAAAAAAAGACCTTCCCAAGGGTAAAATCCTCATAAATCAGGAAAATAAAGAAATATTTAATGCTATTCTTAAGCAGCAGTTCCATGATTTGAAGAATGAGGGAGAGATTAACTCTGTTAAAGAGGTTGATGCCCATATTCACAGCAGTTTGCTGATCCCGATAATCCACAAAGCATTAAATGCATGCAAAAGGTCTTTTCCCAAGGTGAGGGCTGCAAACACATTTTCGGCAAATCCGTGGTATGATGATGAGTGTAAGGCAGCCAAGAGATCGCTAAAGGAGTGTGATATGGACAAAGAATACAAGAAAAAATATGTAAAATTAGTGCAATCCAAAAAAATGGAATACGTTAATGAAAGAAGGAAGGAGCTAATCTCACTTGGGAAGCAGAATCCTAAAGGCTTTTGGAGGGAACTGCAGCAAAAGAAAGAGAAGGTGGAGAACAATATCACAGATGCCCAATGGTTAGAGTATGCTAGGCTCCTTTATGAGCGGGTCCACGAGAAAGGCATCCCTCTAGTTGTTAACACATCAATGGAACTATTCACCGTGGATGATATTAAACAGGGAATAAAGAAGTTAGCAAGTGGGAAAGCACAGGACATAGATGGGATTCAGGCTGAATTTCTAAAGTGGGGGATTGAAACTCTCGCTCCTTACATAACAAGAATTTTCAACAATGTCAATCAGGAAGGCTTTCCTGTGGAGTGGACTACCAGTGTGGTCATTCCTTTGTTTAAAAGTGGTGATATCAATAACCCATCTAACTACCGCACAATTATGGTTAATCCTATCTTTGGCAAGCTCTTTGGGAGCATGGTTGAGCGTAGGATCAGCAACTGGGCAGAAAATGAGGGCAAAAGGGCAAAGGGGCAGGCAGGCTTCAGATCTAGGCACTCTACCATTGATCACTGCATCACCCTTAGGCACTTGATTGAGAAGATTTGGGACTGCCAGGGTGAGGAAGCTTATTGCTGTTTCGTTGACTTCAAGAAAGCTTTTGACACGGTGCCTAGGGACAAACTGTGGAATAGGATGGAAGAATTAGGCATTCCAAATGTGTTTAGAGCAGCTGTTCACAGGTTATATGAGAAGGTTAATGCTAAAATCAGAACAAGTGAGGGTATGTCAGAATGTTTTGGCAGCGACATTGGGGTTAAGCAAGGCTGCCCTTTATCTCCCACGCTTTTTGGGCTCTACATTGATAAGTTGGAAGCTTGGTTAAGCAAGGATGGAGGGGACGGTATCCAATTAGCAGGTTATGTAGTGAAATTACTTCTTTATGCTGACGATCTTATTTTGATTTCAAAAACAACTCATGGGTTAAGAGAACATTTGAAAGCTTTAGAACACTTCTGTCAGGAAGTGGGGATGCAAGTGAACACCACCAAAACCAAAATCATGATTTTCTCTTTGAATAGAAAAGAAAAACAACATATCTTTCCTTTTGAAGGTAGTCCACTCGATATAGTGAAAGAATACAAGTATCTTGGGATTGATTTTCACCATAAGCTCAGCTGGGAGACCTGTCGGGCGAAAAGGATACAGGGAGGGTGGAAAGCCTCTTTCCTGCTGCAAAACAGATGTAGGAAAGCAGAACTTTGGGATTGGAAAACCAAGAAAACTCTTTTTGGTTTACTTGTCACAATAGTTGTACTTTATGGGTGTGAAGTGTGGGGAAGCAATATGTCAAATTGCAGCTGGAGACAAATTGAAAGAATCCAAAAACACCTAATAACAAGCAATCTCAAAGTTAAGGCCATGGTCCCATATGAAATTCTTTTAGCTGAAGCGGGGGCTTTTCCCTTGGAGGCATCGGCGATAACTCGGTTGATAAGTTATCTAAAGAAGATTGAAAACATGGACAACCACCGGTGGCCCAAAGCGGTTATGGAGGAGGCGCTAAACCGTAGAAAGAAAACTTGGATGAAGCAGAACAACAAGTGGCTGAACAAGTGGGACATCAAATTGCAGGAGTGTCCCAACACCAAGAGTGAAATAAAAGATTACGTGAAGGAAAAATTTAGGATTGCCATGTGGTCAAATCAGATTGGGCGAAAAAAAGCATACTACATCAAAGAGTTTAACCCAACAAAGGATCATGGTGAAAAAACGTATTTAGGGGCTGCTATTAAAGGGAAAGCGAGGGTGTTAATAGCACAGATGAGGACTGGATCACATCATCTTAGGTACGAGACCGGTAGATGGAAGTCTCCTAAGGAAACGTGGGAAGAAAGAACCTGCATATTTTGCAATAAGGGGGTGGTTGAGACAGAGCGACACTTCTTCATGGAATGCATAGCTTATGAAGACATCCGTAAACAGTATGCAAATAGTTTGGGTATGGATGATATGCAGTAGTTATTCGAGGAGGATAAGATCAACCAGACGGCCAACCTTCTAGTCAAAATCAATAGTAGGAGATCTGATTTAGAAAAGAGCATGAAAGAAAATTAAGTTGTGTCTTGGTCCCATAGACTGTTTAGTCTCGTGGACGTCATTAAAATCTTTCATTTCATTTCATTTGCGGCGGTTTTGTGGTTTTGTGAACTGCATAATTTTCATAATATATAAACACCTGACAAGTCCTTTTCTAAAATGTAGGAATGGCTATATTTAAGAAGAAAATGCGATCTCAATGTTGTGCGATATTACTAGGAGATTTTTTTAGTAAATCTTTAACAATATAAGCCTCGAGTATTATAGCACCAGGAAAAAATCCTCTTCCATGAGTGTTGAGACCACTATGTATCAAGAAAACAAACAATAAGGAAAACTAACTAATTAGATAGTTAAATTACCTTGGCCATGTCTAATCTAGATGTAGGCGAAGCTGGTTTCTTGAAGAACCCTGTTTTGGGCATTGTTTGGCCGCTACGAAATGAACTATTTGCAGCAGGCGACTGTCCATGACGAGTTGCATCCGATCCCACTGTATGAAATCGTGCAAAGGTTGAGCTATCTTGATCTGTCCACATTATGGATAGTTATTGTTATTCGCCTGAGGGAAAGCCTAAATTACTTATCTTTTTTTCTCTGTTAATTAACATAATTATTGAGGTTAAGTACCAGTTGGTTAGATAGCTTACCAGCTGCTGGAGTTTCCGGATTAATTGAGTTTTCGAATACAGCCTTTGCTTGCATTTCCTGTAGGAAGAAGATAGATTATTCATTTAAAAAAAAAAGCATCAGAAATTTACCCAATGTTGTAAAAAATTTTCACCTGCTCTATTTCATAGGATTTCTTTAACTCGAGTAGCTTCTTCTTTGTCATCTCTGATTTAATCACGCGTTTGCCTACAGGATAGAAAGAATTTATGTCTGATTTGAAAAACTCAAATTCATCTTTTTAAAGGTAAGTTACTACTTATAAAATATATATGAGAGAATCTTCTGGATCAAATTGCCTTATTTTATTATGAGTTTATGTCTTGTATAAAATTCAAGCTAACTGTGGTGATGGATTCGGTAGTGAGAAATTAATAAACTAAGGTAGTGTGATCCAGAAGGTTCTCCTACATTTATAATAATCATTTTAATGCAAAAATGAACAACCTACACAACCTAGCCTAGACGATTATTGCAACAATTCAAAAACATTATCATTGTTCTTACCTAGTCTTCTGTTTTTAACTCTGCCCTCAATGAACCCATCACTTGCCATCCTGCCAATGAATTTACGCAGATTTGATTGATTCACCTGACCATCAAATTTGCTTTGGAGCTTTCCAAGTGTGACGTAATCCATCGGAAGCGCATGATACAAGACCTAAAGACATTAACACGGAAGTTAAACCCTGCACATTAATTATCTGGTGTTAATTTTGAAAGCTGATAAATGGTTTACCTTCATGTACATAGAGTCGTCCACGGCAGAGTCAGGTTTTTCATTTTCAGTTTCGCCAAGGAAATAGGGATCATCTTTGCCGATAATTTCAGTGTCATTTTCCTGCGAATTCAGCCACCGATTGCCGTTAAATAATTTTTAATAATTACTGAATTTAGCCTTAAGCTTCGTTTCCTTCATGTTTCATCTGGGCTTTTACCTTTAGTTTGCTAATTCTGTACAGATCTTTCGCTTGCTTTGTCACTATACCTTCTTTCACGAGACTCTCTATGATCTCTGCAGACAAATTCAATAGGCATATATTAAAATCTGAGTGAACTGTAAACAATCATCGAAAAGTCAATTAACTTGATAGGAAATTTGATGATGTTGCAGTGCAAATAAAATTTAGTGAATCACAAATTCAAGCAGTTCCCATTACCCTCTGTCGACACCTACACAGATAAAATTATTTTTCAATCAATTAACGCGGAAATCATTAAATTTGGCCTAACAAAATTTAGACGCAATGTTTGAAAATTCACATTCATATAAACAAAGTAAAACTCAATATGGCTAAGAACCAGTTTCTTTAATTCAGTTGTCAATGTTTCCCTAGGCAATTTAAATAAAATAAAATAAGATTATACACGGGAATATTTGTTCTTAGCTTCGTTATTAAATTCATATTCTATCATTTGAAAAACCAGAAACATCAAATATTTGTTTACCACTGAAATATCCGGGAAATTAGACAGCACATCCGACAGATACAGGGTTTCGATGTGTCTAGAAAGGATCCATTCCTTCACACGGGCCAGATTCTGAGCTTCCTGTTCACAATCTTCGGTGTCCGCTACCAGAAGCAAAAATCAAGTCATGTGAAAGGAAATTACCCGAATCTCTAGACAATCCCAAAAGATTTAAATGACTTACCATCACTGTCTTGCATATGATGATCCTTCACAGATGAGCTCTTGGACTTTCCGATTTC
This sequence comes from Sequoia sempervirens, assembly GCA_007258455.2. Classification (NCBI taxonomy): domain Eukaryota; kingdom Viridiplantae; phylum Streptophyta; class Pinopsida; order Cupressales; family Cupressaceae; genus Sequoia; species Sequoia sempervirens. Next base: position 29,498 of record VDFB02279633.1, on the reverse strand, counting down.
TGTAACGATCATTAATCAAATAGCTTTTACATCAAGCAACTGCATAAGAAAGGCATATTATACTTACCGATTACTGAAGGACCGTTTTCCTTCCCCTGCAAAGTGTGAAGTAAAATAAACTTATAAATAAGATTGCCTTTCCAGGCTTTTCCAAAAATTACTAAGATATTTATTTCATACAGGGGATTTTTCTTTTGAGTCATGAGAGTCCATAGACGATTCCGAGGCATCATCGTCCTTCATCTCATTAGAGCAGGAGTCCATGCTACCCTCATCCCCTTCATTTTCGTCTTCGCAGGGGTCAAGCACGCTTTTTACCTGCAATTAATAATTTCCGAGTTATATCTCTCAATGCTTAAAGCCGAAATGGTAAAACAGAAAGAGGGAGGAATACCGAGGAGTCCAATTTAACCGATACCTTTAAAGCGATCATGAAATGTTTGCTATTCACGTCTCCAATCCTCATCTTCAGAGGAGTTCGAGACCAGGAGTTCTCATCATCTTCACCGCAGCATCTGAAAAAAGGAGGCTCGTAGTCTGGAGGCTGCACGTTTCGCAAGTAAAGCATATTATATAATTATAACGTCAATTTGAAAATGTTTAAAGGACAAATGTGATTGAAACTCTCAAATACAGCTTAAAATCTGTGAATCTGAACATCTTTTTCTGCAACAAAATTGCCTACCGTGACGTCCTCGTAATAGAAGAGTTTCATCAGTATTGTGCGCTGAAAATAGGGTAAATTCGAACAATTTACTCAAAAATTTTAAAATATAAAAACATCCGCTTAAATAAAAAAATTGTATACAGGAATTTAATTTAGACCTTACCTCATCAGGCATACGATCGAGAGTCCTCATGAGTTGGACAAGCGTACGAATCATTTTACAGGCGGAGCTCCTGCAAATATAATTCGCTATGAAATCATATGCTATTATTCCTCCTCCAAATGAAGACTAAGAAAATATTGTTTAAAAATCAGATTTTTCAAAAAGTTTTATGTACTTCATCTGGTTTGGAGTTAAATCAACTGAATTGGACTTGAAAGTCGTCCCTTGCTTTTTATTTCCACTCCTGTTTATGTTCATCGACACCTCTTCTGAAAGAGAGCTGCCATAGCTAAAAGCAACTGAAATGAAGACATGTATGCCATATATTTACAAAGGATCCTCACAGAGAAACTTAAATATAAATGCACAATTTAGAAAACTTCTGATGTTCAAATTTTAAGATATTCAGGTCGTACAGGCATATTCTTCAAGCATCGGACCGTCTTCTTTCTCACAGACGCAAAATAAGAGCGTTTTCAGGTATTTCTTTTCCAGTGCATCATAAACTCCTGCATAAAGCACACATTTTAATACAATCTACTTATATTTTATCATTGCCCCATTCAAATCAATTGAGATCTTGGAAACTCTTTTGTAAACACACTCCAAACAGAAATATTTAACTAAATTAAGCAGAACTTAAACGCTCTTGCTTAATTCAGTCAAATTTCTTAATATCTTCCATAAACACGCTCTAAACCATAAATATTTAGTAAAACGAGACAAATCTTGGATGCCAGTACCTTTCTCCATCCAGTCAACGAGCCTCCGCGATTCAGCATCCATAGGCATCAATTTCTTTATTTTCATTTCTGAATAGCCAATATAATCATTCAGCAAGAAAATCACGCAACAATTTACTTGTACATAACCTCTACTTGCATATAAACGCAAAATATTTTAAATAAAGACTTCAAAATTCACATCACAAACAACTACTTGTACAGAACCTATATTTTTCAAATAAACACAAAATAATTGAAATTAAGACATCATTTTCATCTGTGGACAGCCAATTCATTCAAACAACACACGAAATCACCTGTACATAATAAAAAAATCATAAACACAAACTTTAAAAGAACACGAAATGTTCAAACCGAGTTAATTTAGAAGCCTGACCTAGAGCCGGCACAGACTTGTCATTAAAATAGTTATCAGGAAAAAGTCCTCTAATGTAGCTAATGTTAAAAATAGCAATGCGAAGAAGATTTCTCGTCTGCAAAACAATTCAACCGCCCAAATTATAACAAATTTAGATAATTTCGAATAACTTGAGCTAAATTTAGAAACAACTTTTCAGACTTCATACAAAACTAAGCATTATAAGTTTATTCTTACCAGTAGCAAGGAGTCCTGTTCTGAAATTTCCGTTTCTTTGACCCTTTGAGCAGCAATTGCAACCTGTGCAAGAAAAAATGTTACACATTTAAACACGTTTTTATCTAAATAAAATTCTATACAATATACGAATGTTCAAATGATTACCATTGTTGAAAATTTTTTACGAACGTTTCACGAAGTGAGATGTAAGAGAACGTGTATATGGAAAGATTTTTAAGAGAATAGGCAGACAGGCAGATAGCTGACTAACAAATTTATAGGAAAAATAACCCAAATGAAACCATGGTTAGATAACTTTACCACGGTAATTTAACGGAGTTTACGGTTTCCACAAAATATCGCGAGTAGTCACAATAAATGGTTAATTTTCCTTGTTTTTTAGAGGGATATTATTGGAAAAAGGAGATTTCTTCTTTCTATTTGTTAGTCCAAAATAATGAAAATGAAGAAAATAATATTCTTTTTCAATCTAGGTTGTTAAGACTATTTTGTTTTGGGGATAATATTGAAAATATTTTGTTGACCGGTGGGTCTGAATGTGGGCTATGGCATCCACCTGCATGGGCTAGTCTTGCCCCAGCTCGTCCTAGGTACCCAAGGTATGCGTTGTTGGGTTGAGTTGAGGGGACACCCTTGCCGCATTTTAAAAAAAAAAAAAAAAAAAAATTGAAAATATTTTTGATCTAACGTTTGTCTTAAATTCTATGTACAATTATGTCCTTTCTAGGTCAAATTTGTGACTTTGGATCACTTTCACATGTACCAATTTGTTTTGCAATGCACAAATTTAACCTCGATGGTTGCATACTTATGTTCTTCGATTCACTAGAATATTTACCTCTTTCTAGTTACTAATGTTTGGTGGTATTTTATTATATCTCAAAGAAGTTGTCAAATTATTAGGGGACAAGTTTTCCTAGGTCAACCCCTAGGAGAGGCCAACTTTATGATTAGTAGATAGCAAACAAGAATGCAAATCCCTTAGATGATGATTCTAAAGTAAGTTTTGTTCCTTTTAGTGTTCCAAGTGAAGTTCTAATAAATACTCCTTGCATGTGAATGATTGATCAATCAATATTTTATTTCTTTGATTAATAAATGAATGCACATTGAATGCCTTTAAATAAAAGTATATAATAATAAACCATGATAAATGTGTACCAAGTTATCTCATGATGGTAAAGAAATGGACAAGCATCAACCAAAATTTGAGTTTGAATTATTGAATATTAGGGACCAAATTCGTAAGCATGGGACCAATCTCATGGCCATGGGATTGACCCAAGATAAGGGCCAATATGATCAAAGTGAAGAATGAATGTTTGAGTATGAAGGATGAAATAAATATACAAAGAATGGGAGAATGTGTAGGAAGGTATTGTTAGATCTATGAGAATGCGTGTAAAGGGAGATGAATGAAGGACTAAGGAATGAGCCCAAATTCACACAAAATTGAATCATTTCTTGATATATAATTGTATTAATACATTCTAGAAATAAGCATAAAACTAAATGGGAGCTTGCATGGGCATGCTACTTTCACTATTATATTTTAACCCCACTTTGAGGTGTATATGTGGCCATGTATCTCAACTTGTAAATGAGAACTTCATAAACATGCATGAAAGTAAAGGATTAGACATAAAAAAGGATACTAAGTCCATGAAAAGTAATGGAACCTGCTATATATCTTTGTATGCTCATCATGCTTGGCATGCATGATCTATAAGAACCTAGAAAATAGAAAAAAGAATGTGGTATGAATAGATTCTTAAGGTATAAAAGTAAGCTACCCCTAAATTTTTTACTTAATATATAGATTGATTTTTTTTTATTTAATTAGCTATTAAGAAAACTATATTATTAAGGTAATATAGAATAAAAAATAAACTTTAAATCTAACCTACAACAAAGAGTACAAGGGATAAAAAATGAAAGATGTGAATAAAAATGATATAGAAATGAAATATGTAAAATAAACATGTGTGCTTAGAAAATGTGGATTTTGACACAAAAAATTGATTGAGAGGCTACTCTACTAAAATTTTAGGTGTATGATGAGAAGTTACAAAATCTAGGCTTTGTAGCTATAATAACAAATGCTACAATATTGTTAAGGGCACAAGTACTTTGTATGGGCCTATAACTTAATACCCAAGCTCTGGTATAGATAATCCTTCGTCCACTTGTAGAACATCCACATCTATTGTTGATAGTGAAAAATCTTGAGTTTAATGTAGAGACAAGGTGGAAAAGGCTCTGTTGCAAATGACACTACCATAGTTAATCCCCTATTGGTGTATTTCAATCTCCACAAAGGTTAATAGGGAACTCTTGGGTGTGTTCAAACCTGGTGATAATGTGTATGTGGTGTCTAAAAGATGGTGATCAAAAGATAAAAACCTAGGGAAAAATATGAGAACAATATGGTGTGGTGTGATGGAGACATAAGAGAATTATTGAGATTACAAATGAAACAATTGAGGTGAAATATGGAAACAAATTTAAACCCAAGTAGGAGAGTATTAGAAAGACTTAAATTGGCAACTTGAATAAGTGAAGAGAATTGGATTATAATGGTATCCTATATGGAGAATTGTGCAATGCATACGATAAATGGAAAGAAGAAAAGAAGAATATAAGAAATACACAACTTAAATGACACAAAGGGCTATAAAATATTGAGATATTTATATTTTAATATTTCTACCCTACTCTTTGATGGAGTCTTTATAAATAACCTATTTATTAAAGGAGAGAAGTGGTAGTGAATTTTCCAAATCATAAGTGTTGGGTCAGCCCATAATACAATGTTCCACTTTTTGGCCAAAGTAGGACATTGAAATCAATATTTTTCATCAAATTCTCACTTTATGAAACCATAGCAACTAAACCATTCATAATTTGGAGATGATGTGAACTAGTCATTTGTGAGGATTTGTGTGTAGCCTCTAAAAATATTTTTATAAAAATTAGAAAGAAGTTGTGATTTTTTTTACTTAACTTGTAATAACTAATTTTTTATAATAATTTTTTTTTAAAGTGGCGTTTATGTCGTAACACATTAGTTTTTTTTATAGAAAGGATAAAATTATAATATTTACAATATAGATTTGTAACATCAATATCTAGTGGATGAAATTATTTTTTCACAATTTTTTGTTGCATTTTTTTAATTAATTTTTGAAATCAGGGTAATTATAATTTCAAAATAGGTGTATGTCCTAACACATAACTTGTTTTGTATGTATCAAAATTATTTTTTTCTAAAATAAGGACATCAATACCTAAGGTAAAAATATTTTTAGATTTTTTTTCTCTATTTTTCTATTTTTTCATGTTTGTGAAACAAATACTTGATGTTTGGTGAAAAACCTACATCACAAGAAATAAAAATAAATAAATAATAAAATTAAAAATATTCAAAATTATACTTTTTGGAAAATTATAATAAGGGCCACATACTTACAAAACATAACTTCTAAATGAATTTAATTGATCCCTCAATTTAAGGTAAAGAAAAAGTGGTTTTTGTTAGCATTTTGATAGGTGTGAAGGAGACTCCATTGTGGGTATCATTTAAGACTAGAGGGGTTCTATCCAAGAAGGTTTTATCTAAAGGGGTATTATCTAACCCTTTTCAATTAAAAATATTTAGATGTAATCCATCAAGGCTTAAATTATTAAATTTTCTAAAAATATGTGATTTTAGGCAAAAATAAGGATGTCCTAGAAGTGAGACTCATTATTGTGGGATCACCCTGTTATAAGTGAATAATTTAAAAAAGGTTTTGAAAATAGGTCAATACTAAATTATTGGGAAGATGACCATTGAATATATAGTAGGGATTAGGGTGGAAAGAGTGGATCAATTTTAATTTTTAAGATTTTGAAGATAGACTCTAGTACCTAGCTAGTGTGGGTGTTCTTAAGGGGTCAAGAGTTCAAGGTTTCAAAGTTGTTAGATATAGTATTTCTAAGGTTGGGGCTACTTATATCCTTTTGTGATTAGGGAAAGAGATCGAACCACATGATTTTTTTAAAAACATGCTAGATGAGTTGGATTTTGGTAGTGTGGAAACATAAGGTAGAGATTACAAAGTAGGCAATTTATGACCTTACATTTTTCCTCTTCACTTAGATTATGAAACAAAGTGAAGAATTATGCTAAATTAAAGTAAAATATATAAATTATTTAATAATTTATTATATTTACAAAAGATATTTAAAATGGATATATGTAGGAGAAAATATAATTTTAGTCTTCCTTTTGAGTTTTTGTTAGGATTAAAAGGTGTCATCTATAGGTTTGTAAATCCTTCATATTGCATGGTAATCCTTGGAAAGTGTCTCTAGGCACTTAGGTTGTATTGTAAAATATTTTGTAATATTACCTCCCACGATTGTTTGTATTATCTTTATAAGGGGTGATTGGTTCCACTAGCAGCAATAAAGGTGACTTGTGGACATAAATATTTAATATTATCTTCCCCACATGTGGAAACCTAGAATGGGATAATAAAAGATAAGGAAAATGAAAAATGAGTGACTATTTGGATTCTCCAAGTGGAAAATTGGAATGAGGAAACAAGTGTCTCTTGGTATTCCATCATTTATTGCATTTAATGTAATGTTTATCTCCCAATTTTCAGCACCCAAGTTGGAGGGAAAATATTGGAGCCAAAACTAGTGCCCTTTCGCATTTCAAGGAGGTATTCCAAGGGTTGGGGACTTTTGGAGTGAAAGTTCATCTTTGGGAGCCTTATTTGGGGCTTAATATGTCTTCACAAGTCTATAAATTCAGCCTCTTAGATGGAGAAAAGATGAGCAATAGTTGAATGTAGAGTTTCATTATAGGAACAAGGACAGGTTGAGACATAAAGAGGTTGTTCATAGGTGCTTCCATGGTCAAAGCAAAGAGGATAATTGAAGTAATTACATATTTTAATATCATTTATTTGAAGGTAGTGCATACTTGGCCTCTCTTCTTGTTGGAGTTTTTTCCTTCAAGGTTTTCTCCACGTAAATCTTGTGTTATGTGATGCTCTTGTGTTGCTAATTTGTGCCTCATTGTTGTTATCTTATGGATACATTATTAGTTATATATTATTTTTATAAGTTCACATAAGGTAGTTTTTAGAAGAATGTTATGTTGGTCAATTTTTGGCATCATAAATAAGATGGATCTAATCATGGTAATTCCATATTAAGACAAATTAATCTTTAAATGTTCATATAAGTTTTATATTTTCATGTTGTTGTACTCCAAGCCTTGTATCTCATCCATTGAATTTATATTTGGATAGAGATTAATTTTCCCAATAATTGTTATAAGAGCCTATTTATTTCTCATTATTTGGTATTAGAGTTGACGGTTAACTAGGTTCTAGGTAATACTTCTTTTTTTATTTCTTAGCTTGGAAAGCTTGTGGGAATTTTTTAGAAGGAATTGGAGGTTGTTGGAGGGCTTTGGGGTCTATTATGAATGTTCTACATGAGTTAATTTTATTTTTCAGATTTGTGAGATTGGAAGCCATGAATATTTTCAATGTAATCTATGTTGGGTATTGGAAGCTCATGATTATGGATCTTCATGCAATTGGTTGTGTTTTGGTCTTGGATCTCTTGTTTAACAATATGTGTGTATCCTCTTGCTTTTTAGCTTTGTTCCTTTACTTGTGGTCATGTGTAGTAAGTGTTGGGAAATTGTGTTTCAACCTTGCAATTATATAAAGGTTATTGTTGATAGGATATATATATATATATATATGGGTGATCCCACAAAATTGGTTTACAATTCCGTTGAAGAACGAAAATTGCAAAGAATTCCCCCATGAAGAAAATTTTGGATTTTGGGGGGTTCGCACGAAGGGGGGGCCACTCTAACCAAAAAGGGGTCTCTCGAACCCCCCTTCGAGTGAACCCTCTTTAATGATGAGGCCCACTTTTTGCACATTGTCTAGAATGGAACAAAGGGAAATTTTGAAAAAGGGGGTTCAAGAGACCCCCCCCTCCGCTCGAAAGGTCAAGGGGGGTTTGCTTGAAGGGGGTTTGAATGAACCCTCCTTTTTTGCCCTTCTCCTCTTGCACCAAATTTCTAAAAAAATTACCTTTCGAAGCTCAAGTTAAAGATAAAAATGGAGGAAACTTCACAGACCCAATTGGATGATGGTAGTCCTCAGAACGAGCTATCCATCGAATATAATTTTAATATATTTTGGTTTTATTATGTATTTTTTTTAGTTTAATTAAACATAGGTTTTTCATTGAAAATTAAGCTCTCTGTTTTGCACAAGTGGAAAATTAGTAGATTATTGAAAAAAAAGTCTAAAAAATATGTTCGGGATAGGTATTGATGTCCTTGATCCAATAAAAAAAATAAAATTGAATTTCAATACATACAAAAAAAATATTTGTTTACGGTCTACCTATGTTTGAAATGTAATTGGTTTGACTTCAAAACTTGATTAAGAAAAAAATTTCAATAAAACACTATGAACCCAAACGAACTTGTTAGATATTATAGTTACAAAGCTAAATTAGAAAAAAATAGAATTTTATCCTTCATAGAAAAAATGTTATGTTGTTTATGGTGAGCATCACTCCTTAAAAATGGTGTTTACTGATAAAAACTAGTTTTCGAAGGAGATGGAAAAAGAAAGGCAATTTGATTCATTTTAAAAATATATATATAATTTATAATCTACAAAAAAAAATTCACAAATCACTAGTTTACATCATCTTCAAATTCCTCATGGTTTAGCAGCTATAGGTGCCCGAAAGTGAATATTTAGTTAAAATAGTTCAGTTCAATGTCTAGTTTGGCCAAAAATTGTAAACCAGTATTGTGGGATCACCTATATATTTCCTAGTTACATCGATAGGTGTAATATACAATGACATCATGGGGGAGGAGTGGGATGCGTGTAAACAATTTTTTGTTAACTTTTTTAGGAAACTCCTAAAATGGCTAACATGTACATTAAATAAATGATACATTGTAAATCTAGACAATTAATTATTAGGTTTTAGATCTAATGGTGGATATTTTGTTGGCTTGTCTTTCCCTAGAATGTAACTCTATTTTACAAGGGAATTGTATTATGGTTGTGGTAGAGAGGTCTACGGTGATGTATTCCAAGAGTCTGTTAGTTACAGTCATGTTGTCTATTGATCTTTGGGTGGTGATACTCCTACGAGAAGCTTGCTCTGCAAGTATATTGTAATCTTTGTGATTTACTGAATAATATATTAGGTGACTTTTGGAGTGTGGGGTTTTTCTCCTGAAAGGGTTTTCCCCATGTAAATCATTGTGTCATGGTATGCATGATATTTGTGTTTATTTCTATTTAAGTTTCTGTAATTGTTAAAGATCTGTAAATTTTTTGCAATATTCTCCTCTCAAGATTAGTGTAGGAAGTTGTTATGCTACCTTAGCTTCCTTACAATGAGAAGGTGTTCAAGTTGGATGGGTAAATTTGTCATCTAGGTCACATAAAGAAACACAGGCACTTTTTGGACTATAGAATGGAGTGCTTATGAGCTAGCTTCATGGTTTTATCCAGGTTGGTTACATGAAAGCACTAGAAGATAAGCCACTAACCTCTTTTTGAGTTGTGTACCTGATATATTTTGAATATGTTATAATCTCCTAGAAAACTTTATTTTCTTAGTGGGTTGTACAATTTACTCTTCTTTTCAACCATGGGTTTGTAGTTTTGTGCTCATTCCATTATGAACAGATGAGATGTTTGATGTGAACATTTAGATATTTAAATGGATTTCAGATTTATAAAGATGGTTTTTCATGTTTTATATGTTAACTAAAATATATGGTATGTAGATTTGTGATAAGACTATATTTAGGGTGTTTCAAATGAACATAGTTATAGGTTTACATGGTTACTTGGAGGGTTCTTATTGATCTATGATTACTCCTATGCGGATTTGTTTGGGAAATTAGATCTAGTGTTGATTTTCATGTTTGAGTCTTGGAAATACACATGTTATATCTTAATATCTTTTTTTTGCATGATACTGATGTAGGGTTGAATCTATTTTTTAGTTATTCAAGATTGGTACATTGATAATGTATTTTTCCTTTGAGATGTTGCATATGTGTAGATCTTGTAAAATTATCTAATGTGGATTCTTTTTGGTAGGCCATATTCTTGGTCACCATTATTACATTGGTATGCTTATTGTAGTGAGAGATGGTTATTGAAAGTACCTGATATAGTTGTTCATTTGAATCCATAGTAGTTATTTATGGTGTATGAGAAGCTCTATTCACTTTTAAGTAGAGTTTTGTCAATGATATTGGTCATGATGCCATATATAACTTGGTATTACTTTTAGTGTGAGATTTATGTAGTTACATAATGTGTTCTATCTTCTTTGTTTCAAGATTTTGGTTCTAATTGTTGCTATAGTGTGTAGTGAGCCATGGATAATATTTGATTAAAAGATGGATGGTCTTTCATAATAGTTGTTGGTTTCATAAAGATTTCTTGGATTCTTTCTTTAGGTAGCAGTGAGAATTTAATGACATCTTTGGTTCTATTGACAAAGGATATGTGGAAATTGTATCTTCTTGGTTTGAAGATTGTGGTTGTACTTTACCTTATGGGAGCTCATGGTGTTGAGTTCTTTGATTGTGAACTGGGGCCATGTGGAGGATCTTCAGTTAGGAGATGGTTATCATGATGCTTGGATATCTTGGTTACATAGTTCAATGGGAGATTTGGTAGTGATATTGATTCATCATTGGATGATGGATGGTTATTTTCATGTGATCTCCTAGGAGGGGATGTTAGATCATGATGTCATGATATGTTCATGATTCTATAGTTGGAACTTTGACAATGGCCTTGTTTGTTCTCTTTGGTTTTGAGTATTAACCATTTGTTTGGAGCTTTTTGATTTTGTAGGTTTGTATTTAAAGTTGGTATGGATTTATTGGTGGATGGTCATGGAGACTAGAGAGACTTGGGTGAGGCTAAGAGTCTCTTACTTATAAAAGATCGTATGTTGAGGTTGCTACTCTTTGATGAGGATTTCAACAGAAATACTAAGGAGCCTACACCTAGTTATATAGATGTGAATCCATTATGGACCTGAAGAGAAAGTTATCCTTTATTATCAGCTCTTTTTGCTTGGTTTTTTATGCACAAGACAATCTTGTATCCCACTATTGATCTACTTGGTAGGTGAATGATTTGAGAGGTATTACCTACTTGATTATTAGATGCATTATTTAGTTTTATCTTTTCTTCTCATATGAGTTAGTCTTGAATATAAAAATTTCAAGGACTTGTTAAGAAGAAGGTGCATGGTTTGTGAATTAATTTCGTTCTCCTTGTTTTGGTCTTGAGCTATGGATCTAGTTATGAGGACTTAATTAGAGAGGTATAGAAAATGGTTTTTGGCTTTGGGAATATTCCCTTTGTTGTGGGAATGATTAGTTGGTTTGATCTACCTTTGGTATGAGAGGTTTACATCTATTTCTTACATGCTTTAATTTAATTTTAATGGTATATGTTGATATGCTTTTAGTTTGGGAATGGTGAAGGAGATATTTCATTACAAAGCCTGGTACATATTAGTGTGGAACAAGGATAAGATTTGATTTTTAGGTTCTCTCTTTGCTCATGGTATTCTTCTTGGATGTTTGGTTTCACATGGTTGAGTGTGAAGAACTTGGGAGAGTTATGGAGAGTAGTGGTGAGAGAGGTATTACAACATATTTTTTTTACATATAATTTGCATATCATTGTATGTTTCCTTTACATCCTCTATGTGAAGTACTTTAGGTAGACTTGGTTTTCTTTGATCTATTTTTAGATTTGAAATTACTCATGCAGTGGGATTTTCTATCTACATATGCCTAGTTATCCTCTTTTATATCTTGGTTTGCTAGTTATTGATGTGATGATGAGTTTGCATGTTTCATTAGTTTTGGATCTATGAGTTATGCAAGTCGTGGATTAGCTACCCACTTTCTTATAGTGGGATGACTCAGATGTGGGCTATCTATATACATAAGATTATTTTAATGTTAATGTGGAATTTGTTGGTTGGCATTGTCTGTGGTCATTTGTTCATTGGTATGTTGCAAATTGAGATAGGAGGATGGATATATATAGACTTGATTGTAGATTTTGGGTTGGTATGTTGATGGTATGAAATTTTATTTATGATTTGTATACCTAGTTTGAGGCATGGTTCGCATGGATGAGTTAAAATTTTCTATGGTTCCTATTCTAGTTGGTATGAGTAAGGTAGCTACTCAAATCCTTCGTTATCATTTTAATTTGATGCTTGTGTTCATGTAAATATTTGTGCAGGTTTCAATTATAGTTGATATGTTTCACCTTGGCATGTTCCTTTTCTTCCATAGGTAGCATGTTGGAGGATGGTGATTATCATGGTTTCTTTTTCAAGTATCTTGTTGGAGCATGCGAGCATGGGGTAGTGCAAAAAAATGGGGGACCAAAAAGGGGTCTTAATTAACCAGTTTTTTTTTTTGAAATTAAGAAAGACTGACCTTGGATGAGAAATTGAAGATAGCTAGACTCAAAATTTTAAGATGCAATAAAAACAAGAGTCGTAATGCTCCTAATCTACTTTCTAAACTATCATTTTTTTTAAATAGTAGAGATTAAGGGGTTCAAAAAGGGGGGCCACACAAATTGGTCCTATTTAAAAAAGAAACATAACAGAGTCTACTGTGGCCCCACTAAAATGTTAACTTTTTTTTTCGTATTTTAAAATTTTTGCTTTAGTGAGAATTAGGTAACGCTGTGTAGTTTATCCCTGATTTTTCTACTAATTTTTTAATGAATATATGATTTTTTACTAATTTTGAAAGTGGACACATCCTAAAAAACATAAATTTGAGTGTGCTCCCCCCTAAATTTTAAAAAAATGACTAAAAATATTTTCTTTGAATATGTGTAGAATAGATTCTAGTTTCTAAAATATAATTTATTTAAAATTTTGATGAATGGTTAAAAAATAAAGTGAAAAATACCAAAAAATGGTTTTTGACAAAAAAATGGATACACCAACAAAGAAATTAAAGACAGAAACCTTAACATACTCAAAATATAAAAAAAATTACATGGTTAGATAGCTAAGAGAGAGCTTTAAACTACCATGGTGTTTTTGTGACCTGAAATTGAAACACATGCAAACCTAGTGGGGAGAACACTCAAGATTATGTCAAATATTTCACAATCTACAAAAACACATCTTTGGATGTTGGAAAGTCACTCCAAACCTTTGGGTTGGAACCCCAAGGAAAATCCAAGCCAAAGGCTTTAAAATTTTCAAAGCAAACAAAAACGCAAGCACGTTATAAAGTGCTCAAGTTATTGGAATGTTTCACAAAATGCAAGTGTGTTATAACATAATCATGTTATGTGAATGCTTTCACTAAACGCGAGCGTGTTATAACATGTTGGTGTTATGTCTTGCACTAATTTTTTCTCTTTCTTTCTCTTTTTCCTTGTCATTCAATGAAACTATATACATGAAATAAACATTTAATAGTTTCTTATACATGAAATAAACATGAAATAAGTGCAAGTTGACATTTATATATTGATATTTACTTTCTTATAATTTAAGATATATTTCATGTATATAGTTTCAGGATATTTGAAGTGTTTTCATATCTCTAGGAGTTATAATGAAAATTCTAGTTTTTGAAAGATCTTATAATTTTTTAAACTTAGTCAAATTTCAGTAATCAACATGTCAAAATTCAGTAATTTGGAGCTCATATTTTAGTAATCAATAAGTTGTATCATCTTTTTCTCTCTTCATCTCACTCATTTTTATCCCTTATGCTCTAGACCTCTCTCTCATTATCTCCATCCTTTTATCTAACTCTCTCTCTCCCTTGAGCTCAATAACTACCTCTCTCCCTACCTCTCCCTCCCTCCCTCCTTCCTCCCCTCTCTCTTTCTCTCCTTACCTCTCTAATTTCAATCTCACCATTCTCTCTCTCTCTCTCCCCATCTCTCTCCTTCTCTCTCTACTTATATCTATCTCACCTCTCTCCCTCCCTACTTCTCCCTCCTTCTTCCCCCATCTCTCCATCCCTCCTTCCCCCCTCTCTCTCTCCTTCCCTATCTACTCTCTATCTCTACCTCTCCCTACCTCCTCCTCCTCCTCCTCCTCTCTCTCTCTCTCTCCACCCCATTCCATCCAACCTCTCTCTACCTACTCTCTCTCCCACCCTACCTCTCTCTCTCTACCTACCTCTCTTTCTAACCACTCCTCCCTCTCACCCTCCCCCTCTCTCTACCTCTCTCCCGTACCATATCTAATGCTCTCTATCTCCTCTCACTATCTCTACCTACCTCTCCCACCATTCCTTCCACCTTACCTCTCTTTCCCTATGTCTCCCTATCTCCCTCCCACCTCTCTCTCTCTCTCTCTCTCCCTCATTCTATCCCTCAAATCCTATCTCTTTACCTCTCCTTCCCCAAATCCCTATCTAATTCTTTTTATCTCTCCTCTCCCACCATCCCTCCTAAACTTCCTCTCCCTTCCTTTGTCCCTCCTTCCCCCTCTCTCTACCTCTCCTTCCCCATGTCTCTCTCCACCTACCCCTCCATTTATCTCTCTCTCATTCCCTCTCTATTCTCTATCTCACCATTAAATCTCTCTCTCCTCTCTCTACTTATATCTATCTCACCTCTCTCTCTCCCTACTTCTCCCTCCCTCCTTCTCCCCCTCTCTTTCCTTCCCTCTCTACTTATATCGATCTTACCTCTCTCCCTACCTCCTCCTTCCCTCTCTACTTCTATCTATCTCACCTCTCTCTCCCTCCCTAAATATCCCTCCCTCCTCCCCCCCTCTCTCTCTCCTTCCATATCTACTTCTCTCTATATCTCTCTCCATCTCTACCTCCCCTTCCCTCATCCCCTCTCTCAATCTCCCCACCTTCCACCTTCCCTCTCTACTTCTCTCTCTCTCTATCTCCCTTCTATCCAACCTCTCTCTCTACCTACTTGCTCTCCCACCCTACCTCTCTCTCTACCTACCTCTCTTTCTACCTATTACTCCCTCCCTCTCACCTTCCTCCCCTCTCTCTCCCCTACCATATCTAATTCTCTCTCTCTCCTATCACTCTCTTTGCCTACCTCTCCCTCTATTCCTTCCACCTTAGCTCTCTTTTCCTATGGCTCCCTATCTCTCTCCCACCCCTCTCTCTCCCTCAGACTATCCCTTAAATCCTACCTCTCTACCTCTCTTTCCCCCAATCCCTATCTACTTCTCTCTATCTCTCCTCTCCCACCATCCCTCATAACCTTCCTTTTTCCATCCTCCCCCCCTCTCTCTACCTCTCCCTCCATATGTCTCTCTCTCCATCCCTCCTCTCTTTACTTCTATCTATCTTACCTCTCTCTCTCTCCCTACTTCTCCCTCTCTCTTTCTCCCTCCCTCCATCCTTCCTCTCTCTCTCTCTACTTCTATCTATCTATCCTATCTCTCCCTCCATCCTCCCCTCTCTCTCTTTTATTCCATATATAATTCTCTCTCTCTCTCCATATCTACCTCTCCCTCCCTCTTTCCCTCTCTATGTCCCTCTCTTAATCTCCCCACCTCTCTCTCTCTCTCTCCTTCCATCTCTACACTCTCTCTCATCATTCTCTTATTCTCTCAATCTCCCCCTCACCACCTCTCTCTCTCAACTTCTCTCTATCTCACCTCTCTCCCTCCCTATTCCCTCTCTCATCTCCCACTCTCTCTTCCTCCCTAGTTATTATTCCCTCCTTCCCCTCTCTTTCCTTCCCTATATACTTCTCTCTCTCTCTCTCCATCTCTACCTTTCCCTCTCTCCTTCCCTCTCTATATCTATCTCACCATTCTCTCTCTCCCTAACTCTCCCTCTATTCCCCCTTCCATTTCTCTCTCCATCCCTCCCCTTTCTTTCTCTATCACTCTCTCCTCCCCTCTCTACTCTCTATATCAGCATTGTCTCTCCCTCTTCTTCTCTCTCTACTCCTATCTATCTCACCTCTCTCTCCCTCCCTACCTCTCCGCCTCTCTACTTCCATATATCTCACCTCTCTCTCCTTCCCTCTCCCCTATCTCTTCTCTCTCTCCCCTTCCCTATCTACTAGAGAGAGAGAGAGATAGGTAGAGGGAGGTAGAGGAGAGATAGAAAGAAATAGGGAGGGAAGGAGGGAGAGAGGGTGTGGGAGAGAGAGAGAGGGAGAGAGAGAATGGTGAGATATAGAGTAGAGAAGGAAGGAGTGAGAAATATGGGAGAGAGAGAGAGAGAGAAGGAAGGAGGGAGGGTGGGAGAGTTAATGAGGGATATGTAAGAAAGAGAAAAGTAGAGAGAGAGGAGGGATGGGAAAGAGAGAGGAGTGAAAAGAGATGGGAGTGAGAATGGTGAGACTCAAAAGAGAAGTGAGAGGGGAAGGAGAGTGATAATAAAGCAAGAAGGGGAGGATGGGAGAGAGAGATGGGCGAGAGATATAAAAAATGGGGGAGGAGGTATGAGAGAATGAGGGGAGAGAGGTGAGATACATGGTGTGAGGGAGATGGGTGAAATGATGGATGAAAGAAAGAGGCGGGTGAAGGCCAGTTGGGAGATTGAGAGGAAAGAGAGAGAGGAGAGGTATGGAGGAGAAATAGGGAAGGTGAGGAGTGAGAGTGATGGAGGGAGAGGTGGGCAAAGAGGGGAGAGAGAAGAGAGAGAAATGAGAGAGAGAGAGAGAGAGAGAGATGGAGAAATAATGAGAGAGAGAGGGTAGAAGGAGAGGAGAGAGATAAGTATGTAGAGGAGAGGAAATGAGGGATGGAGGGAGGGATCTATAGAGATAAGTAGAGAGGGAAGGAGGGACAAAGGGATGGAGGGAGAAGTGAGATAGAGAAAATATATGTGTGTGTGTGTGTGAGAGAGAGAGAGAGAGGAGAGGGGTAGTTCTTGAGCTAAGGAGAGAGAGTCAAATAAAGGGATGAAGATATTGAGAGAGAGAGATATATAGAGCACAAGGGATAAAAATTGAGTGAGATAGAGAGAGAGAAATATGATACTGTGTGAGGTAACATGTGCAAATGAATAACAAGATAAAAAATGCAATGAAATGTATTACATTAGAGAATTTAAATCACAAACTAAATCAAATTGAAACAAGAGAAAATTCCTAAAATCGTTCCATTGTTCTCTATTCTCAAGGATCCTCTAAGTCATTAGTACTCTCAGATTTGTATATTGCACTATGATTGGTTTGGATGACAACCTAAGAAATGAGATGCTATAAGATGCAAGAATCTAATTCCTACATGAAGTATAAACTAGGTGATTTATTCCATGATGCTATTATATTAATGCTGCTAGATGTAAAAATGGATATTATGCCATGATAATGATACTAAATGCTGCTGTGATAATGGTAATATGACAATGGATATGATGCTAAAGACTATGATGCAAATGTTGTATAGAAACTAAAATGATAATGAAAATGAAACTATGAAACTAAGCCATGATTCTAAACTAAAATGCTTCTACAATGCAAATTGTTAAATGCTAAATTGATCTAAATGCTCTATGCTTAAACTCTAAATGCTCTCACAAAATTTCTGCATAGTAAGTTTGCTCAAAAGATGGGATGAAAATGCTGGAGAATGGGCTTGTATTTATAGGATTTCCAAAGCATAAAATGATGTGGTAGTAACCAAAAGTCAAGATTTTAGCTGGAGAGATGAACGGTGGAGATGGAAGAAGTTAGAGGGAATCATGGAGGATGTTCCCTTTAAAAGAGCAACATGCCAAGTGTAAGAGAGATTGAAATGATGGAGAGAGCAAAGTGTCCAAAATTAGTTTTGGAATTGGTTGAGGATATTTGCATTTAAATATTAAGCATATTTAAATTCATGAGACACTTGATGATGTGGCAAGAAGAAAAGTGTTGTAGACATGTGACTAATTTTTAATTTGGAATTATTCAAACTTAGTGAGAAGATATTTAATTAAATAAAAACAAACTATTGACATTTTTTTATTTAATTAAAATTAGAGGAATATGATTTAAGATGGAAGAAATAGGAAAGTGTGAACTATATAAATAAATTTAGAATTTATTTATAAGTAGATGAAATAAGAGATTTATTAATTAAATAACTGGTATTTAATTAATTAAGTATCTTGACCAATTTTAGGTTTATAAATTTTTCCCTTCTTTAAAGTAATGTGTTTACATGTTGCTTCAAAGAAAAAATTGCTGCTAATGTAGACAAAATATTTTTGATACCCCAAACGTTGATTTTCAAGTGATAACGAATATATGCCCCCTCAAGAGATAAATCAATGAATTTTTGAATTTTTAAGAATTTTTGAATTTTTGATGATTTTTCAATGATTTGAGGACGATTTCAAAATTTTATGATCCAAAAATGATTGATCTCCTGAAAAATTATGTTTAAGCCACCAGGTGATGAAATGATTAATTAAGCCCCTTTGAAAAATAAAATAAATCAACCTCACAAAAATCCCACTTAATTAGCCTTTAAAAGGTTAAAAAGGTGATTTTGAAGTTCATTTGTGCATTTTCAATTTAAAGATTTGAGAGTGATTGAGCAATTGAGCAATTTGAGCAAGATGGTAATTCCCTATCACACACACTGATTCGAGCACATGTGACGTCACAACCACCCTGCAACGTATGGACCTCCAATACGTACCCTGAAAAACCTCCTTGTGATTTTTGAAATTCATTTTTCTCGCATTTTTTCATGTTTAAATTTTGCTTGTCATGTTTTAATGCATATTAGCACCAATGTAGCACATTGAATGATTGTTGTAGTGCATACAATAGATTAGTGCTTAGGGTTAGTTTTGTAGTGCATTCATAGAGGGATTTAACACATCTAGAGAATTAACACTTAGAGCTAGATGTTTAGCGCATTGATAGAGGGATTTAGCGCATACGATGAATTTAATGGCACACATGGTGATTCAATGCATAGAGACCGTGTTCATTCAATTCTCTAGCGCATCCATGCTTTTAGAGCTTTGAGTCACTGTTTTAGTGCATCTAGGTCAGATTGATGAATTTTTGATTGAACTCCTTGTTTTCGATATTTTTTATCGTGTCAGCTTTTGATTTGATGATGATTAATGATTTTGATAGATTAGATGCTAATTGATCTCATGATAGGTGAGATTCAATGATAGGGTGATGATAATTGACCTCATGATAGGTGAGGATTAATGATAGGTTGATGATCGACCTCATGCTAGGTGAAGATCGATGATAGGTGAGGATCAATGATAAATGCTCATGAGATGCAATCAAAATATCATAAGAGCTGATTAGGTTGATAGATTGATTGATGTTTGATTGATTGATTTGTTGATTTTCAATATGTTATGTTGATAGGAGCCTTTGTCAGTCCTATAGATTCGGGAGTGCTTCCTGAGGACTTGGGAGTTGATTCCACATTTAGATCAGGCTAATCTAAATGTGATTGGACAATGTGGACTGACTTCATTGATAGATATGCCCCAACATTAGATTAACAGGGGGCTTATGACTGCACTAGCAGAGAGATGGCATAGTGAGCATAACACCTTTCATTTGCCCACTGGTGAGATGATAGTGACACTAGAGGATTTTTACCGCATTTTGAGGATTCCAGTCACTAGGGAGCTAGTTGTATATGATTCAGTTGAGCAGGGTGGGACTGATGCATTGAGAATAGTGTTTGAGGATGATCAAATTTGTGGTTACGAGATTCCCTGGTGAGAGATGGTTGACGCATATGCGACATTGCCATGTGTGCTTGTTGGTTTCATTGGAGGTTTTCTATGTCCTAATTGTAGGTCGAAGGGACTTTCAGTTGGATGGGGTTGGATACTTGAGAGTATGATTACACAGGGTACCCGATATGCTTGGGGATGTTGCATGCTTTCCCATTTATACCATGATTTGCACCAAGTTGTGTATCTCAGAGGGGCCAATTTATCAATTGGGGTTACATTGCTTCAGATATGGGCATGGGAGCATATAGTTGTCACACATCTTATAACAAATAGACAATGACTAGCCATGAGACACTATGTTCATGCATATACAGGACCAGTTGTCCAACCTAAGCTAGGAAAACTAGAGTACTGGAGGAGGGTACTAGATGATCTGGAGACAATGACATGGCAGCCCTACTTAGGTTGTGAGCAGTGGCCAGAGGATGATACAAAGATGCCATATTTGTGCTCATTGATGTGCTTGATTGGCAGGACACAATTTATTATTAAGAGATTTCTATTGAGGAGGGTTTTGCGATAGTATGGCAAGGTACAGGGCATGCCTCATGGAGTGGCTCATTATGCACGGCGACAAATTGATATCCTAGAGTGGGGTCTTGTGTTATCTTATGATGATGCAGTTGAGGAGTATCAGAGTTTATAGGCAATCATTTGGGATTACCATCCAGAGGTTATCAAGGCTCCCATATTTGAGGAGTATGCACATTACTTCTTTGCACATCCCTTCCCATGAATATCCAGTCCTGATGAGTCAATACCATTATTAGATGATGATGAGAGGGCACCACCACGTGGATGCAGGCGGAGGAGAGATGGAGGAGATGAGGAGGAGGAGGCAGAGAGC
The DNA here is from genome assembly GCA_007258455.2 of Sequoia sempervirens. Lineage (NCBI taxonomy): Eukaryota > Viridiplantae > Streptophyta > Pinopsida > Cupressales > Cupressaceae > Sequoia > Sequoia sempervirens. The sequence continues at coordinate 8,686 of VDFB02279633.1, read as the reverse complement.
AGTGACAATGGGGATGGGGATGGAGATGGAGGAGGCAAAGATGGTGATAGGGGTGATGGAGATGGAGGAGATGGTGGTGGAGGAGATGAGGGTGGTGCAGGGCCCATGCTAGATGTTTGAGATTTTAGAGTGCCTTAGAAGAGGTGATCACTGGTAGCAACACCTTAGTAGCACGTACAAATTAGATTGCCCTCATAGCAGTAGCAGACATAGATAGTTGCATCACAAGTTTAGGTTCAGACACTATAGGGGCAGTTAGCACAAATATAGGGACTATTTTAGGTACAGACCTAGGTCGAGGCTCAGACACAAGCACAAATTTCCACCCTTACGAGTGAGAGGGATACCTTGAGGCAATAGGTTGAGTAGGTAGAGGGCATAATAGAGAGACTGTAGAGGGTTGCAGAGGGTACCAATACAACATATTATTTTAGAGAGGTACGATGCACTGCTAGGGAGACTAAGTTCTATAGGCTGAGATACCATGAGGAAGTTCTTCTAGAGCATCAACAGAGCTACGCACAATTTTCCAGTCACACTCTAGGACTACTAGTAGGGGTGTTACACAACCGCTTTCGAGAGATCCTGGTGTAGGTCCATCCGGCAAGGGAGGCACAGGTCTAGTGATGCCGACACCATCTGGGGGAAGCATGACATAGCTCTGATGTGATGAGAGATTTATACTGGAGACATGATGATGTATACGCCTTGATCCAGTTGAGAAATTATGATACACAACCATTTTTGTTTTTGATGATGTATCTCATTAGACATTTGGACATAATTGTACTCTTGAAATTATGATTTTTAGGTTATATGATATGCGACAATGATTAGAGATCAATGTCTATATGTGATTTATGATCTTATGATGGATTCATTTTATTTCTATGTGCTTATGATGTTTATATGATGCTTATGTGATGCTTATATGATGCATTAATATGCCTATGCTTATATGATGCTTAGATGGTGAGTATGTATGTATGTATGTAATGATGATATGATAATGTAAGAATGATGATTCTATATACTTTATGGATGATATTTTTATACCATGTGATGGATGCAAATGAAATATGATGGCCCTTATATTTTTGTATTTTCTGAATGCAAATATATGATATCTCTATACTATATGAAATGATTTTGATTATGCAAGTGAGATTCAATGCGCTTCTTTTTTGTGTTTTTTGATGTGGATATTATGATGTAATGCATGGATGGATGAATGATGTGATGCAAAAAATTATGCAACTATATGAGAATGATATGTTTTTGTTTAATGTCAAGTTTACCCAGTCTATTAATGATAGAGATAACATCATTGTGAAATTGTTCCAGCCTTGGAAAACCCATAAAAAAATATGCAAAAACTAACGTGGATGCAGTCTAACCAACCATGCAGATCTAATATGCAAATGTTGTCATTGTAACAACTGATTTTTCATGCTTTTTATCATCATTGAGCTTTTAAATTATTGAAAGTGAGTACAAACATCGATGGTATAATTAGACCATGATGACCCAAGTACTACTTTCATGATTTTTGATATTGCAAGTTAACACAAGCATTTAGGTATAATTAAACCGAGATGACTTGAGCATTTCTCGCGTAAAAAGACAAGAGTGAATCATTTTCCTATGTAAATTCAAAATTTCATCAATGATATTTTGTAGAGCATGTCTCACAACAATTTTCATAGTAGTGATGATCAACTCATATACAATAGACAAAAAAAATCATACTCCTTCCTAGCTCCTCTAGTTCAAAACATCATTGAGGTGCTCTAGAGATATGATGAAAAAATCAAAGTACAACAGTTGAACATTCATGCTAGAATGATAAAGCCATGATTCAGAGGAACATCATCCATTTATGTTTGCTTTGATTTGATTAATTTGGCTATTTGATATGGATGGTTGATGTCTTCATGATTGTGATTGATGTTCAATGTTGGGTTTTGCACTATGATTGTTGTGTTTTTCTAAATGTTGTTTGTTTGTTGGTTTAAACTCAAAGTTTATTTGCCCCCCGTGAGTTTAGGATTTTTCCCCTAATCTATGGTGAGACATGACCATGATGCCAAGATATGTATATTAAGCTTTCCAATGATAGGCCGAATGATGGTGAAAGCGAACTAGTCGGTATGCTCAAATAGATGGAAAAACTAATCTATCACAAATAGCACCTATTGCTAGGTTTTCACTAATTGTTTTTATTGCACTTTTTTAGATTATATGATTTTTTTGACATTTTTGATTTATTTACTTTTTTTGTATTTTTCTCTTTTTTTGCTTTTTTTGTTGTCACCAAGATGCCTATTTGCTAGGTTTTCATCAAGGTAACCATTTTTCAGGACATTTTATGATTTTTTTGTATTTTTTTAGGATGTTTAACGATGCACTGGATAAGCTAGGTGTAGAACTTCTTGAGATGTAGGCTATTGATGGGTTCATCAAACAAATCCCCTTCAAGTTTAGATAACTAATATGCTCCTAATTTGAAGACTGAGACAATGACAAAGGGACCTAGCCAGTTTGGTTCAAATTTCCCCTTCTTCTCTTGATCCTATTGGTTACAAGAATTTTCTTTCAAGACCAAGTCACCAACCTAAAATGTTCTTGGTTTTACTCTATGGTTATAACTTCGTGAAATCCTTTGCTGATAGGGTTTCATGTGATCCACTGCATGCTGACGACACTCATCCAATAGTTCTAACTATTGTTGATCTAGGTGGATCCAGAAGACCTCAAAATTTTATAGTCTCAGAATTAGCCAAAAGCACTCTCAGATTAAAGAGCTCACTGACACGATCCCGACGCAACTTGAATCACGTCAAAAGGAGGTCGTACGTGAAAGTTACACTAAGTCAAAGGTCTGATCAAACATGGTACTAGGGGCCGACAGGAAGCATAAAAATTGATCATCTTAGAATTCATTGAAAGTGGCATCAAATCGAAGTGCTCGTCAAGACGATTCTGACGGAATTCATTTCATCAAAAATAGAGCTCGTACACGGGAGATACAGTTTGTCAAAGTTCCTGTTGACTTGAAGGTACAGTGATGACGTCAACATCCGTACACGATGACGTCATCAATCTATACAAATCCAAAGTGGACCAATCAGGACTGGACACGTGTCATTCGTACGATCACATCAACATATCGTACACGTGACGTGGCAGAGGACGTGTACATGGTGTGGCATTCCGTACATACAGTCAGCATCTATGTGGTAGTATACGTGGCATCTGAGTCAGAAACGATGTGGTAGCCAGCTAGACGGATGATGTGGCATTGTCTGTGAAATAGATTCTTCCACGTGGCAGTTTTCTGAAGCGACGTGTGTCCCTTATCTTCCATCCGAATTTGGCGAGTTTGTTTGTTGTTCAAAAAATTTGTTGGACGGGCTCGAACCCGTAACCTCCAGCGGAACAATCGACCAGCTCACCGTTGCACCACACATTCCCGCCAAATATAGTTGTGAGCTCGGTTTGTTTTGTTATCATTTTGTTTCAAGTTTGTTTTAACAAATGATGGCCAATGGGTTGGAACCCATAACCACCAGCCAACCAAAATGGGAGTTTGTCGTTAGCCCACCGATGTATGTCTTGTATTATGTGGGGTTTATTTTGTTTTCTTGTATTGTTAGGCCCAAAGCCTTAACAAAATAGGCTATTTTTATTGTAAACCCCCTAACCATTTAAACTAAAAGGGTCTAAAACACAAATAAGCCAGTATACGAATTGTTGAAAGGGTGTTAGACATTTAATGTTTTTGTTAAGCCTATTTAGGCTAATTTTATGTATAAAAGGGGAGTAGGAGAATGTGTGGATATTGATAAAAAAATTTAAAAGTTAGAATTCAGAGATAGAGAGGCTTTCAGGAGTTTGATTTGCAAGGTGTTTTTCTACACCAAAATTGTAAAAGATTCAGAAAGTGAGACTGTGAGGAGTTTATGCTGATCTCAGAAGCTGGATATTGTAAGAAAATTGATGCTTGGCAATATCGCAATATCAATAAAGTGGTCCATCGTTGAGAAGCAGACCCGGAGATGTAGCTCACACCGAGCGAACTTCGTTATCAAGAGTGTTTTCTTTCCTTTTCTTTTTGTCTCATTAATTCTTTATGTATTTTGATTCTTTAAGATTCTCAGTTTATGTTTTTGAATCTACTTGAAGTTAAGTGAACTCTACTTGTAATTAATTCAACGGTTTTAGACACAATCACGCATTACTGCTACGATTAGGGATAAAATCTGTAATTGGATTAAGTTTTCAAATAACTTTATGTCCTAGTTTACAGATCACTTGTAGCCTAGACACTCGATAATCCTGATCTGAAATGATCCCCTTTAGGGACACACAAAGTGATGGTAGCTCTACCTCAATAGGTAAAATGGCCTTTGATCCATAGACTAGTGTTGGAGTTAAAATGACACTGAGAGGGGGGGTGAATCAGTGACTTAACAGATTTGACCAATTTTCAAAAATTCAAAAACATAGCACATATTTGTTCTCAATATTACTCTAATTAATGCATTCATGAGTTGAATGTAATCATTCATAAACTGAATTGAGAAAAGTAATAACCCAATAGTGAACTGAAACAACAACAACACAGTAAAGCAGTGAGAACTCAGAAGAACAAAGAGACACAAGATTTTGCTGAGTGGAAAACCCTCCTGGGGTATAAAAACCACTCCCTAAATGCCTTCTAGGATTAATCTCTTAAACAACTGTTCACAATGCCTTATAGGCTGATTTTTGAGCAGCCACTCAAGGAGCACCAACCCCTTGTTTAGAGATATCTATCTCAAGGAGTACCAACCCCCTCAAATTATGTTTTGAACAATAATAATAACTCAGAGGATTTCTCTATTTTCGGTTAAGCACAAATCTCTCTATTTTCTCATCTATAGAATACCCTAAGGATTCAATAATTGGACCCTTAGAATACTATATAGAGAATAAATTTACAATATATCTGCCTATGTTATTCAGATTTTAATTGCAGAGTTTATCCATACATTTTCATACAGTCAAAGAATGATAATCTCAGAATACATCAACAATAGCAGAAAAGAGTTTTCTGCTTCTATTTATACATCTGCCAGATAAGTAACTGTCTTCAGAAGTAACGGTTGAACAACCAACCCAGCTAAGAGCCGTTCTCAACAAATCTAAAACGCATGAGATCATTTCACTGCATCAAAAGCATGACTACCCACTACAGAAAATCATAACCTCTAATGCATGAATGACAATACTCAGTCAGGGCATCATATTGACTGAGATGTAGAGAGCAATTAAAGAAAATGGTGATTATAAACCAGTATGTACAACATGAAACACATAAATAAAAATACTAGACAAATCTGCAACTCCCATGGCTCCATCAACCACTGTCGAGCTTCCAGATACCACTGATAAAGCTGTTACAGCCAACAACAATGGTAAAGAACAATTTATGAAACTCTCTCATGATGGCGGCCAGGCTAGGGTTCGATACCCAGCAAAGAAAAAAGAATACACTCAATAAGTTTGTCCTAAGTAACTTTCTTTTCAATCGATGTGATGGTATGCTGAAGGAAAATTTAACGCCATAAATTCAACCCTAATTCAATCATTAGTCATCCCCTTGGTTCAATTCACTTTCGTTGTGACACATCAGAGTCGGGGAGAAGACATAACGAATACATCATGTCTCATCGATGGGCTTCCTTAGTGTATTATTCATTTGCTGAGACATAAGGAAACTTCTCACCGAGATGCCCTTTAGTTTCATTCACTATCACTGTGACCAAACGATATCAAAGAGACCTCTTGTAGACTTCATAATGTTTTGTCGAAAGCCATATAACATTCTTCTAGTCATTGAGACAAAAAGTATCTCTCTCCAAAATGAAATCATCATTCGTCTTTGCTAAGACACAGTATAGTCAGGGTGACCTCTTGTAGAGCATCCTATGTCATATTGAAAGACCACGTGATTAATTATGTCGCCGTGACAAATCGCTCTCAAGGAGACCTCATATAGATAAAAAAAATTTCACTGAAGATCACCCATCATCTTGTGATTCACTGAGACAAGTCAGATCTTATGTCGACAAAGTCTTTTTATGTTCCATCGGTGAGACCAAAGGTCACTTGTCGAGACCTCTTGCCGAAAACCCTACTTCTTACCAAAATGTCTTTCCACCACCGGTCTGTGTGACTTTTTACAATTGCTATGACTTCACACTAAAAGTAATATGTCTGGCCAAAGTGAATCTTTAATGTGCCAGTTGGTGAGACACTACGGAGTCGTTATAACATTTCAACGAAGCCACAACCTTTGCCGATAAGACCTTTCGGTGCACAGTCAGTGAGACAATATGTCTTCTGTGAGACCACATACTGAATGCAACACTCCTGCAGATATGTTTATTTTCCTTCGGTCGATGTGACATTGCACATTCGCTATGACCCTTCGCCGAAGCCTTAAGCTCTTGCTAATGAGTTTCCATTTAATCTCCGATCGATGTGACATACCAATTTCACTGAGACCACATACCGACGGAATAACATATGCTGATAGAGATCACTTTCAGTCACCGAAACGAAAAAGAGGTCTTGCCGACAGCTGCATGTATGTTAAATTTAATCGACATGACATCATAAATGTCTTGTCGATAGGCAACACAAAAATTTCAAAATGGATTGGGGAGACCCTGCCATTCTCACTCTGATATGTGTAAGCCCGAATGAGAAACAACCAATATCATTAGACAAAAGAGATGTCAAAATCAAGGTAACTGTAATGCCTACAAAAATGAGAGTTCAAAGAATATAATCAAATGGCTTGTGAACATGTGAAATACACCTAATATGCAAAGAGAACCATCCTAACAAAGAAACCATATGTCAAACTTTGTCAGTCAAAGAAATAGAATTCATAACATGAACCAAAAATCTCATCACAATGAATTTGAATCATCAAGGAAGTGCCATAATAAAGCATAAGGATCCAAACTGAGACTGATCATCAAAGAGAACTAACTGAAAGAGATTTTGTCATCAAGGACAAACCATAAACACAACTAAGATCCAACAAGTAGAGCATAGGGTGTAGCTCCTGTTGGGGTGTGGATACTGGTTCGGTATGCCCATAATGTAGGGTTTAGTTGAATGTGCCAATCATGTCCAACATTGTTGACGGTTTTCTTTAGGATTTTCAGGATAGTTTTGTTTGAGGCCTCTGCTTGGCCATTTCCCTAAGGGTAGTATAGTGTAGAAAATAGATGCTAGATATGAAATCTTTCACAAAATTCTTGCACATCCTGATTCTTGAAAGGTCTACCATTGTTAGTGATAATGGACTAAGGAATGCCATACCGACAAATGATATAATTCAGGATGAAGGATGCAATTTGTTTTCCGGTAATGGTAGTCAAAGGAATAGCTTCAATCCACTTCATAAATTACTGTGTGGCTGTGATGATGAACTTGTGTCCATTTGATGAAGGTGGATAAATCTTACCTACAAGATCTAATCCCCACTGACAAAAGGCCATGTTGAGGTGAATGGTTACAGTTCTTGTGCTGGTGCATGTATCAGGTTTCCATGGATTTCACATTTTTGGCACTTCTTGACAAATTGAAAAGACTCCTTTTCCATATTTGGCTAGTAATACCCCAAGCATAGGAGTTTTTTAGTGAGAGTTAGACCAATTGAATGTGTTCCACAGATACCCTCATGAACCTCGCACATAGCAGTTTTAGCTTCGTTATGTTCTAGACACCAAAGGAGAGTACCATCAAGACCTCATCGGTAAAGTACATCGGCTATCAAGGTATGTTGAGTTGCTTGTCAATAAAGTTATGTTTCTAGTTTCAAGATAAATCTGGTGGTAGGGTGTTGTCTTTTAGATAGACATATATTTTCCCATAGATAGAAGGTTCAACCTCAACTAGATGGTATATGACTTGGGATTTAGGGTTATCATAGGTAGGGTTAAACAATTTTTCCACCATGAACTCATAACATGCTTGTTTTTCAGGTACCTATAAGAGAGAGGTGATGGTAGCCATACATCAACAACTTTGTTATCCCCTCTTGGAATATGCTCAAATTTGATCTCCACAAAGTATTTCTTGAAATCATCCACCATTTTCTTATATGACATCAATTTATCATATTTTGTCTTGTAATCATCACTCACTTGATTTATGATCAATTGAGAATCACCATAGACTTGCAACTTTGTGTTATTCCACTCTACGAATGTCCTAATACTAATGATCAATGCTTCATAATCAGTTGTCTTGTTAGTAGAAGGAAACATTAACCTATAGGACTTTGGAATGGTGTGTCCTTGTGGCATGACAAATAAGATTCTAGCACCTGATCCATGTTGTGTGTAAGATCTATCAAATTATAACATCCACTATTGTGTTGACACTATAAGGACATCAACATCTGGAAACTCAATGCTTAGGGGATGATCATCCTATAATGGTGCTTTAGCTAGTTGATCCACTATGGATTGTCCCTTGATTGCTTTCTTGTCCACATACTGGATATCAAAATCGCTCAATATCATTACCCATTTGGTTAGTCTTCTTGTCAAGGCAACTTTATTGAGTAGGTACTTCAATGGATCAATTTTTTCTATGAGTTTGATGGTGTGAGTTAACATGT